>BGNK01003854.1:1335-64861 GCA_003297005.1 Symbiodinium sp. clade A Y106
CACCGCCTTGACCACGATCACGGCGGCCACCTTGGTCGGCCTGAGCAGGCGTGTTCCAGTCCTGTTGACCCCAGGCAGCCATTGCTCGAACTCCCAGGCCTAGAACTTCCACCTGTCGCCACAAAAAGATCCTTCCCGGATCGAGGCGATCGCCTCGACCCAAAATGGCGACGGCGATCACTCTCAAAAGATCAAGAACAATGCATGCAGATCTCATGCCGGAATGTGGAGCTNGCCTCGACCCAAAATGGCGACGGCGATCACTCTCAAAAGATCAAGAACAATGCATGCAGATCTCATGCCGGAATGTGGAGCTCCTATTCCAGACCTACCTCACCGATAATAGGAGAACGCGGCATCCTATGAAGAAGCAGCGGCGTAGACAGAGACCACCAACAACTTGTTGATCACAGTGCTAACCAGTCGGCGAGCACAGCTCAAAGAGCCCAGCATCGTAGCCACTGGGATCAACATCAGCGAAGACCACCGGCTGACCGGGAAAGGTCGACAAAAGCGCAGCACGTTAGAAGTCCTGCTTGCCATCACCAAACGAAGCAAACACACGTTGGCTCCTCCAGTCAGCAGCCCACATACCCAAGGAGGCATTGATGTCCAACCTCCTGGAGGCACAAGATATCCGACTGGAACTTCTGCCAAAAGGTATGCACCGCATCGATTCTTTCACACCCCCATCCTCTGAATGTTAAGTGTCGCAACCCTCACGAAAGAAAACGAAGCAGCTGTGGAGGACACAGCAGGGCAGCCGGGCAGCACGCAGCAGGCGCGGCAGCAGGGCAGCACAGGGGCAGGGGCAGGGGCAGGGCAGGGCAGGGGCAGAGGCAAGGGGCAAGGGCAGAGGCACAGCAGGGCGGGGCAGGGGGGCAGCAGGGGCAGAGGAAGGGGCAGGGGCAGGGCAGGGGCAAATTCTGAAGACATCCTAGCTCATAAAACTGAAACTGTTGGAAACCCAAACTCTAAACTAAACCTCGGAACCTCTAATCCTAAACTCAAAGCCGAACTGGTAGTCGTAAACAAGGGGGAGGGGGAGGGGGGAGGGGAGAGGGGGGGGATTCCCGAAACGCAAGGGGTGACCGAAAGGGGGAGTGGGTAACACAAAAAAGCGAAACTCACATATTTTAGTAGAACCCTTGCGCAACGTCTTTGCCCGCTACCTGCACTCTTAGGGAGCATCCTACCTGCACTGCACTTTGAAAGAACTGCTTTCGAAGCACGAAGAAGTTCGGGTTCGGGCTGATGGTTTTAGCAGGGTCGCGGACGGTGTGGGGACTCGGACGAAACTCGGGCCTAAAGTTGCAGAACCTATGGTAGGGATCTTAAGTAGGCTTAAGATACCTAGCTAGCATATATCAAGGCAACTTCAACATCTAAAACGGACCCAGGAATAACAAGAGCAAAGGGCACGACTTAAATACCTAGTAGCAGTAGTAGTAGTCGTCGTCGTAGTAGTAGCAGAAGTAGAAGTAGTAGAAGTAGTAGAAGTAGTAGAAGTAGTAGAAGTAGTAGAAGTAGTAGAAGTAGTAGAAGTAGTAGAAGTAGTAGAAGTAGTAGAAGTAGTAGAAGCAGTAGAAGCAGTAGAAGCAGTAGAAGCAGTAGAAGTAGTAGAAGTAGTAGTAGTAGTAGAAGTAGAAGTAGAAGTAGAAGTAGAAGTAGAAGTAGAAGTAGAAGTAGTAAAGTAGTAGTAGTAGTAGAAGTAGAAGTAGAAGTAGAAGTAGAAGTAGAGTAGAAGTAGAAGTAGAAGTAGAAGTAGTAGTAGTAGTAGAAGTAGAAGTAGAAGTAGAAGTAGAAGTAGAAATAGAAGTAGAAGTAGTAGTAGTAGTAGAAGTAGAAGTAGAAGTAGAAGTAGAAGTAGTAGTAGTAGTAGTAGGGCAGTAGTAGTGCAGTAGCAGTAGCAGTAGCAGCACTACTGCAGCACTAGCCGAAAAAGCAGAGTAGGAGCAATAACGGCCACAGCAGCAGTGAAGTCCCAGTATAAGGCTCCAACCCTGCACCTTGTCCTAGAAAAGGCCCCAAAGCAACAGCCCGCCAGTCCTTGAGCAGGAGGTGGCCGAGCCTGGGAATGCACGGGACGTCTTGCTCAGATCCATGTCAAGAGCTCTGACGGCGAGCGTGCTCTGCATGCCGGAAAGAGCCAGACAGAGACAGAGAGGGAGGCAGAGTGTGAGGAGAGGGAGGGCGGGATAGAGAGAGAGAGAGAGCGAGAGGGAGGCAGAGTGAGACAGAGAGAGGCAGAGAGAGAGTCAGAGAGAGAGAGGGAGGGACACGGCGAGCCCGAACTTGAGCAAGCGAGCAACGAGACAAGAAGTGGTCAGCCTTCCAGATATCATTACCTTGACGTCATTCCGCTTGCATTAGTAACCTACAGCATTGCATACTTATGCATCATGCAAAAAAGAGCTGCATAAGGAAAGCCTGACAAGATCCACTCGAGACGCTGCAGGCCCGCAGGGCCCGCTCCCACGATGCACAGCGAGTGCCTTGTTGGAGGCTTCGGGCTTCGATGGGCTTCGAATGTCATCGAATAATCTTCCGTGTGATGCATGCTTGTGCGTGTTTGGCAAAACAACGGTCACACAAACAAATACATCTTATCCCAGCCAGTCGAATGATCTCTCTTTATTTGTATCTCCCTACCCAGCTGTGAATAGAGAAAACATGCTAACCGTGGATGCACCGTGCTCCACGTTTAGGGATAAAACTGTTCTTCTTCATCTCATGCATATAGATGCAGGGCTGGATACTAGCTATAAAGACTACTCCAGTAATCTCAATTTGAGATGGCGGAGCAGTGCGATATCAATACCCGAACACTTGTTAAGGCGAGTGGCAATAGTAAAACTTGCGACTTGGATGCATGTTGCCTTGTTCTCGCATCTGACTTCGTCCATCTTTACTGCGGGCTCGGAAGTTCCTTTCTTTTGATTTGTTTTTGGATTGAGCGGTAGCGACCCTGCCCGCTTATGTTTTTGCCGGTGCCTCGCGGTGGAATGAAATCTGCCAGCGGCGAGTCAAATGCCGCCCCCCAAACTCAGGTCTGCTCGGACTCAGTATCCCCTAACTCTTGGATTCGGAGTTCTACCCGACCGCATTTAGTCGCAAAGACAGATCCACCGGGCACATCTCTCCCTGCTGCCACTCTTTTGCAGTTTCGCTAGCTGCTCTCCTGCTCTCACACGCCCTCCTTTGCTGATCCTGATCTGCAGAACAAGCTGCCGAGACATCACGAGCGATGTCGGTGACGAGAGCGCATCCATCCAACATGTGCTTGTCTCACTCTTGGACCGCTTCGGGAACGCGATACCGCACACCACCGAGACAGAAGAGCCTCTTGACTCCTCTGAACCACGCTGATGGCGTTGACACTAGACTCAGGACCCAAGGACGTTGAGAGGCTTGTGACCATGCAGGGTAGTTCCCAGATAACTCAAGAGCGCTGGGGCTGCGGTTCCGACAAACATTCGCATACTGGTTCCCATCTGTCCCGCCTTAATGGCTCGGAGCGCCATGCATACACATATATACACATATATACAGACATATACACATATACATGTCTATATATATATATACAGAATACCCTCCAGAACCGAGCACATACATACATACATATGTACACATATATGCACATATATACGCATGTATACACATATATACACATGTATACACATATACACACACATATATATATATACATATGTACACACATAGACACACATAGACACACATGTACTACACATATATACACATATATACATAGAAGCATATACACATATATACAAATAAACATACACACACACATATATATATATACACATATGTACATATACATATATATATATATATACATGTACATACATCTATACATCTATATCATATATACATCTATACGTATATACATCTATACATCGTACATTTATACATCTTTCCGTACTTATACATATACACACAAATACACATATAATATTTATATATACATATATATACACATGCATATATGCATATACACAAAAAGAGAGATGTAGCTTCTAGGCTTGCCGCCGACCCCTCCAAGCTCGGGTCGCTCAACTCCTGCGGCCCCAGGAAATCCAGGTGCATGCCCACCTTCGGCAACAAAAGGTAATTATCCTGGTTTGTACCCCTGGCTTCACGGGTTGCGGATTCTTGGCGCGAGGATTCTGGCATAGTCACCCTTGTCCGCAGCTTTGCGACAGCCACACATCAGTAAGCAGCAAATCAGAAACGGTGAAAGATACCGATCTAGTCAGCTCCATCCCAAAGAGCTCCATCCCAAAGGTCTTCACCGGATGTGCTGCCACTGCATTGTCAAAACATCGGCGTGCTGACATTATGCGCCGCTTGCAGCATCATGGGAATCAGCATAATGATTTCAGAGCTGCTACTTTTCAGAGCTCGTCCGTCAACTGTTGTCCGGTTGCATGCTCGAGCTTCTTCAAATTAGCCCCAAACTCCCTCTACCTAGGAAGGTTCGACTAGATTCCAAACACAGAAAACCAGATCTCCCAGCTGAGTCATGAGGTTGCCCTAGCTGGGCGATGGCTTCAGCCCCCAAGCCTTGCCACTGAAAGATGCAGAAGCCCCGGCCCCGCGATGCCTTTCGCCAGACTTTCCGAAGAATCGTTCCAGCCTCAGCCGGCTGCGTCCGAGGCTGCTGGAAGCAACCGCTGAAGAAAGTTAGAATGGAGATAACTACTTCATCTGATACATCGGCAGTCTCTCTGTGAAAATCTCGCCTGCTGCAAAGCGAAAGGGCTGCCGGAAGCCTCGCGTCGGGCGCAAGGAATTCAAACGATCAATTTATGGGAGTTTCGAATAGGGGACCCTAATATAGTACCCTAAATAGTAGGATCCCTATTATAAGGACAGGAAACTCCCACATGCAGGAACAGCAGCGGCTGTTGGGCACGACAACAGTGCAGGCAAGCATAAAGAGGATTTCGTGGAGGGAACTGAAAACGCAGGATATAGGACGGGGCACTTAGAGTTACTTAGGCCCCTCTGCTGGAACTAACAACAAATCATGAGCAAACTGTGAATACACCTTCGGTACAAGCTAGCTTTTAGAGGGGTTATGCAGCCAGTGAGGGTTTGGGAGTCAGGGTTTCTTAGAGACGCAGGGATTTACCATGCTAAAGTCTAGGAGTCCAGGATATCCTGTAGCCTAGCATGGCAGGTTTCGGATCAAAGGCCCTTACCTTGTAATTGGCTCTCGTGGAGTTACGGCCAATGGCATGGAGTGGATTCGAACCGAAGGCTTCAGGGCAAAAGGAATTCGGGACTAACACCCTTTGCGTTTTAAAGGCCTTTTTCCACCCAGCCCGGTGGTCTTAGGGTTTAGAAGTTTAGGGTTTGCGGGCATCTCCTCAGGTCTTTGCGGGCTCTCGGTCCGAAGCTCCCTGAAACCAAGGCCCGAGGCCTTAAAGCCCTAGGCCCTCTCTTCCCAACCTCGAACCCCCCACCTAAAACCAAACCCTGAGCCTAAACCCCACCGAAACCCTCTAAGCCCCAAACTCCAAACCCCTAAACCCCTAAACCACCAAGGGGACCCACCACCCCTTCCTGCAGCGCCGCAACGCCCCGAGCCACAGAGGCCAGCCTGGCGCTTCCAAAGTTTCCCCGGTTTTCTCCCTCGAAAGGTCTTAAAGCTTTAGGCGGATTGGGGTTTCGGTCAACTAACCACAACTGCGCCTACTCTGCTCCAGTCGTAGACCGCAGCAAGGGTTGACGACACATCAATCCCAAGCCCCGCAATCAGACGGGACCAAGAACTCAACCCAGAACCTGTAATTCAGAGATCAATGCAGCCGGAAGCAGCATTAGCTCAATGGATCTCGATGGCACATCCCTGACTTGGGCACATTTCCCCATCGAGATGCCCAAGAGACTCCTTCAAAGGCGTGCCGGGCTATCTGCCGCGGTGTGAGATCCCGTGCCCCTCGCTCGATCACGCGTGCACCCTGCGCCACCTGAGAGTTCGGAGCGCAGCTTGCAAGCAGGGCTTTTGGATTCACGGACGACGGAAGTACATGAGGAGTGCTGCGGCTGCTATGTCTTCACATAGTCGCAGCAAGTCGGAGAGGCACACAACCAGCCGCTTGTGATCTTACAAAGGATGCATGCCTCTTAAATCATGATGCTCCTGCATGCCCATGTTGCTGCTTGTGAACAACCTTTAAGAAGGCACGTGCAACATTGTAGCTCATTAACATCTAAAGTTCCAAAGCACGTGCTGGCTTGGGCCCCCGCGACGAACTCATGGGCCTTGGGATCTGCTGCAGCTTGATGCTTTAGAGGATTTCGCGCATGCGAAACTAAGTTTTCGGTACTGCTTTCTTCGCAGATGTTGACGAGACTTGACCTTTGACGTTCAGGACATAGGTTTGAATTCTGCGCGGCCTGAATCAAACTCATGGGTGAGCCATGGCCTCTTGAGGCTTTCATTGTCAGTGGCATTATCAGTTTATCATATTCCGCGCCCCACCACGTGGCAGGATGAACGAAGCCTGAAAATCAGGCCTGGCAGCCCTGTACGATTGTGGCTGAATAGAGACTTTCGGTTGCATCCCAGTGAACTTCTCATCCAATATCTGCAAACTGCTTGTGTCCATGCTCTTTTCGGCAGCAACTCGGCGACAGAACAGCGAACGGGAACTAGTGACAGAGTGCAGTGCAGCCTCTTTTGAGGCAACACTCTGCACTTTTGTATATATAGGTAGAAGGTGCGTGCAACCTCGCCACACATGACAGAATCTGCCGGCGATTTTGGTTAAAAAGAATGACCTTCGCGCACAAGTCCGAAGGCATCTGGACCTCGTCTCCGCAGTGCAGAAGTCGTTGTGCCGTGAGCCAGCAGGCTGTATCATCTGCGATAGAGCTCCAGTAACTCTGGTGTCTAGTATTCCCTGTCACAAAAACGTCAAACATCTAATGTAACGAGGTCTAGCGATCCAAAACCACGAACAGGTTTCAACAAGCCTCTGATGCGCAGATATAGTTAACTCCAGAGCTTGCATCGCAACATCGCGCAAGCTCAATACCTAGCTGTGGTGGCCTGAACCTCCCGGTCTGCAGATGTACATCCGCTCAACTTTGGAAGATGTTTCCCTGCTCAGCTCCAAATGAGGCCGGCGACAATGGAAACGGCACCTGGCTCTGTCCAGGGCCACACACTGAAATCGAGGGCTGACACAAGAACCAGAACGCATTACAGAACACTTTGCGCTCATCGGCAATACCTGACACATCAGCAGGAGTCAGCAGGTCCCCGAACATGAATTATCTTGATTTCGCGGCATCGATATCTTTGGTGCACGCGGTCCAGTTTGTCGTAGATTCTTCGGCTTCTTCGGCATGTGCTAAACCACTGACAAGGCAACAACGGCAGTCAGAAACTCATGGGAAGTTTCACCACTCCCAGCCGACATGGCATCATGTCACAGACAGAGACCAGCAGTGATGGGACCCATTCACGGCCCAGTTCGAAAGAAAGCAAAAGACTGGAGACTGAACGGACGGAAATGACGACAACAAGAGCACCCTTGCTTTGCAAAACATTACAAAACATAGCCACAAGTCTAAGCTCGCTTCTAGAGTCACGCCGACTATTGCCTGCCTGGTGGAAACCTTGATTTACACACTACCGACACTGGGGCCTCGGGACAAAGACCAAAGAACAGCCCGTCATGGCAAGAGACAGCACTTCCAGCAGTATAAACAGCTGCAACAACCACCACGAAGACTCCATACACAACAAGAAAGAGAACAACAGGGATGACAACCACCAGTAAGCCACACAAAAGGCTCAAGCAACGGCAGGCTAAGAAACGTTCGGCATCGTGGGCAATAACAACAACACTGCGGGGTCACCAGCCCGACCTGCTGTCGTCACAAAGCCCGTGCCGTGGACTCTTCGAGGGTGGGGCATGAGCAAGGAGCAGCAGCATCACAGCCACCACCCCGATGACCAGCAAGCCGGCAGCTCTTACTCTGACCACTGTGTGGCACGGGTTTTGGCTCCTGTATACTAGGCTGACTAAATTCAGCCATGTGATGGTACTCTGCCGGACCCAAAACATGATGCGCCTGCTCCAAAGGTGGCCGTGCTCGAGGAGACATCCCCCGGGGTTGCGGTTGTTGTTGTAGTACTGGGCCTGAAGCCGGGTTTAGCGGTTTAGCTTTGAAGGCTCCGTGCTTTGGGTTTCCACCGTCTCCAGGGCCAAGACAGGTTTCGAAGAGAGGCTTCGGCACAGGATCATACAGGGAAGCTCAGGACCCAAAGTCAGAGTCTGCAGGCCAAGATCAGCTCGGAGGCTGTGGGGACTTTACGCTACCCTCTCGCAGACATCCTGCGAAGCGAGCCCGATGTCCTCAGAACCCCTCCATCAAAGACCTGGATCCTGAATCATGACACTCGGTGTCCTCTAACACTCACAGTTTGTATCCGGGCTCTCTGGATTCCAAAGCACCCCGAAGCACAGGGCTACCAGCCAATGGAAAGCAAACAGAAAAAGTTTTGTCGTAGAATCGCAGGTCAGCCTAAGACGACACCTGATGAAACATGTCTCAACAAGTATCTGTGTCAACAGGTCCCAAGAGTGTACGGCAGTACCGAACACGGGTCCAGCCCAACCCTGGTCAAGAACAAGTCGCCCTGTCGCGATACCTTGGCCGACACAGGCGAAGGGTGCATTCGAAAGCCGAAGATGTTCCACGCTGCGAGGTGCAGGGAAGCAGCAGGTTGCTCAGTAGTTTCCGTGCGTGAATGCATCTGGGGGGAAATCGGAAATGACGCAGTATCTAAAGATTCGGATGAGATGTGAGCTTTAGAAGAGTTTTTTCCAGACTGCTCTGGGACAGAAATTTGCTACTGCAGACTCCGCAACTATGACCAAAGATACACCAATCAAGACCATCTCTATAATCCACTTTGCGAGTTTTCGGTCCGTCAGGGGCGGTTTCACTCTGATTGCCAACACCTGGTTTTACCGAGCGGGCTCAACCTTCTTGTGACGATTGACGACCAGGCCAGCATCATCATCAGTACCATCACGAAACTCCAAGTATCCCGAATAGCAGCCCAGGACACCACAAAGTCTCACGGGATCACAATGCCAACAAGATACCGGCTTCTTCACACTGCGACTTGATCATGCTGATGTTACCCGCTTCCGCCCTGAGCTTTGCCGCAGCAGAACTGTCCGTCTCGAGGAGGTTGGGGTTTTAGAGGCTGCATTTGGGCTTCAGGGATGCAGGACTGAGGGAGGGTTCAGGACCGGGGACCTAGCAGCCGCAAGTGAGATCTGCGACTTGGGAGCTGTTGCTTGAGATCTACACAGCTTCGGGGTACCCCAAGCTCCAGCAACTTCGAGAATGTGTCCTTGCAGGTGAACCTCAGCTCGCAAACCTATTGCGACCAGGAGGTCCTTGTTGGGATTTGCGGGATCGACTGGTCTGGTCGAGCCGGACATGCTGAGTCCTCTGCCCCAGATCGCCATTCGATTGGACGAAGGCAGAACCTTCAGCTCTGGGGTCCGTGTTTGAAAACACAGCAAGGTGTCTGCTATACTGCTATACTCTCCCTGCCAGCCGCCAGACACCTCCACCCTCAACCGGGATGACTCCAGATGCAAGCGAGATACATGCCTCGTTGGTCGAAAGGCATTCTGTGGCTGAGACCATCGGGCACATCACGGTCAAGGCTTGAGGGCCCACCTGGCACATGCAACCCGCGAAGAACCAACCCTTCTTCTTCGACCAGAAGCATCCCCTCGGCCTCCGTCATGTTCGTTACGTTTTCGAGCAAGGCCGCGGTCGACCCAAGGCTTGTGAAGAGGTTCATAAACCCTGGGCAAGCATCGCACAAGCAGGGCATGAACTGCTGCAGCGAGTCAACGCCGATCGCTCCCGCGTCGCCATTTGTAGGTGCTGCATTCGGGTCCACGCACTCTGTCATCATGCAAGTCATGGCTTCCGAGTGCTTGCACATCGCTGTGAACATTGCTCCCATCATGGTTGCAAGGGCATCGAATCCCGCAGTAGCATCACTAGCATTTTCTCCTGCAGGTGGGTTGATCTGCATGCCAGCCAGACATCAGGTCCGTCATCATGAACAGCAGGCCAGGGCACTTGGTCATACATTCCTGGTCCATCCCCATCTGAAGGCGCCTCGCTTTCTTTGCCATCTCTCCCATGGGCCCCTGAAGGGTCTTGATAGCGGGTAGCTGGGGAAAGCCCACCGGAGCGAAGCTGCCACGCCCGCAGGCTGCCAAAAAGGCGGCGAGAAGCACTCGCAATGAGATGAGCGGCGCCATGGCAGGCAAGAAGCAAAAAGGGAATCGGGAAACTTCTTGAGCCTGGGGCCTCGGGCACTTGACAGGTACTTCAGAGATCTCCGCATGGCCAGAACTCTCTTGAACTGTGAGGCCTCAACGATCTTTTTGTGCCGTTGCTTCGGGCTCCGCGTGGATCGGGACTTTGTCCACCACACAGATCCTGAGAAGGGCCAATCCAAGCTCCCGCTGGCCTTCCAGCAGCGCTCTGTCCGAAGGGTGGTCAGGCCCTTAAGGCCTGCAGAGGCACCGCCAGGGCTGGAAGCTTGGCAGCCGAAAGTCGCAAAAGCCGGCTTAAGCGCGTGTGAACCCATCCTCTGCTCGTGCAGCCCAGGCTTCGAACTTCGGGCCTGGACCCTGGGGCTCAGGGGCTCAGGCTCAGGATTCCGCTTTCACCGGATTATAGCTCTAAAGGCGAAGATGGCTCTGAAGCCTTCGAAGCTGCGGGTTTCGGGAGGGCTTGGCTTTGGGCCCGAGTTCCGGCCTGGAGTCCGCACTTGCAGGAGGAGGGCCAGGACTATACATTCGGGTGGCTTAGGTCACTCCGAGGGAACCGAGCTCGAAGCGACGGTGAACACTGCCCAAGATTCAGTGAGGAGTACGGAGTAATACTAAATCCCTCCGGAATCTTGGTGACGACTTACACGACACCCGGTACCAAGCGCCACTCAAGCAGACACTTCCCCTCACTCTTGGACCTTGCAGCTTGAACCTCGGAGAGGACCTCTACTCAGGGTTGAGGCTTCGTGGCCACTAGACGTTCTTCTCTTCAGAAGAAGGCAGCAGCACGGCGCGCAAGGGCCAGGATCGAGAGCATCCGCACGACCACGATGATGGCCAGCAGGATTCCTTGGCTTTGGATCTTCGTTGCGGGCTTCGAGCGATCATGCCTCCCGCCTCAGCCAGTCTGACTGACTTTATGGGGCATAAGAGAGAGAATTGCAGCGAAGCCACCCACGTAAACCCAGACGTGGTCTGGGTCGATGCCTCACATTTCAATCATGTCTGCTTGTACCCCTGGCCTGGACAAGATATCCATTCGCATCAAATGCAACCTGCGGGCTGTTCCTGACCACGAACTCGGCATTGACGGTGGCCTTCAGAGGCACATCCTTCATACCTGATGCAACGAGGGACAGCAGCGAAAAAATCGGCACACCACTCAATCACCCACGGCGCAATACGCATCAAGACGCCATACCCAGAAGGCAGTGGATCAGCATAAATAATTACCAATTCGGCTACGAAAGGCAAGAGCCACCTCGATTGCATCTATGCTGAAGGTATTTCCTGATACGTCCTTTTAAGGATAGGCGTTGATATGTGTCGCTTCTGTGCTTCCTCCCTCCGGCCATGAGCCTTGAGTACGAAGCTAGAACCCCGGACTGCCGGAGCCGTTGCCCAGCAGCTATAAGGCTATAAATTATCAACGACTTCTACCCTGATTCCATCCTGGACGCCTGTTGCAGGGTTGAACGTGTAGATGTCTGGCCAGCTGGATGTTGCATCCGGGCCTGAAGGGAGCGCTTGTCGCACAAAAGAGAAACTGGGTCTCAGGCGTCGCGTTCTGACCTCAAGCAGAACGAAATCGGGTGTCACCGGATCCGTGGGGTCCGCCGCCGGGTGGTGCCGGGTTGAAGCCGGGTCCACACAGTTTATGCATTGTGTGTATATGCATGTGTGCATGTGTATGTATGTACGTATGTATGTAAGTACGTAGGTATGTACGCATGTAGGAATGCAGACACGTAGGAATATATGCATGCATGTATGCATGGAGATATGTAGGTATATACATATGCATGTATGCATGTATGCATGTACGTATGTAGGTATGTATGTAGGTATGTACGTAGCTATGTATGTACGTACGGACAGTGGAAAGGTGGTGAACCGGGTAAGTGAGCTTTCCCTCTCCCTCTTTTCAGATCCTTGAGGCCCATGGCCGGCCCGCTTGGGGCGATTGGAGGACGGTTTAGGATTTAGGGTTTTACATTGGAGGAATTGGAAGGCTGAAGCCATGAAATGTGCTCTGACGGTGAAATCCCCAATCACTTCCTTTGTAGACATCGGCTTACGCTGCGCGCGGGATTCGACAAGACCCACAATTTCCCCCCCCCCTCCTGTAAAGAAAAGACCTACTAATACGAAGAGGTATCTGGCAACTTTGCGAGACTTGTCACTGTCAATCATGCACCATGTACTGCACATTTGCTAGTTTGCTGAGCTGCCTATTGAAAAATACTTCTGCGTAATTCGTTCATACTGCATCATACCACGACAGCAGCCACAGACTAAAGGTGTGGACTAGTTTCGTGCATTATTTACCATTTACTGCGCTGCAGGTCCAAGGATGCAGCCGAACTCATTCAGGATGTTCCTTGGTAGCTTCGCAGAAGTTTCCGGAAATGACACCAGGGACACCGAAGAGAGAACAGAGAGCAACATCTGAATCTAGATTCCGCAACAAAGCTTGGCACAGCCGACAACACGAAGTGCTTGAGATCAGGACTTCGGGATCGTTTCCTGTCAGGGCCTGCTTTGGGTCTTCCGGGATCAGAACTCTGCCCTGAAAAGGAAGCCCAACATGATCGCCTGTTGCAATCGGTCGAGGGTCAAGTTCATGCCATACTTCAGGGCGCACAGATAGGATGCCCATCTCAGCCAGGCTGGAATCTGCTCCTGAGCTTCGGTGACTCGGCGTTTCACGATGGCCTGACGGCCTACGAATTCGGCTGAAAGGCGCTGGCTCGGAAGCTTAAAACCTTTCAGTATTGCTGCGGCTTTTCTATGGCCTGAAGCCACGATGCATCGTTGACTCCCCTAGTCACTAAGTCAAAGATAGTCAAAGTAACAGGTGTTGAGAGGGCATAACCATTCTGCCCGTACCCGGAGCCATACTCGACCTGCTTTGCGGCAACATGCTGGCTCGATCTCTCGGGCTTGAACCTTTTCCTCGGTTCCTTCCAGTGGGACTGTGAAAAGAAGCGTGGCCTTGTTGGAGCGAAAACGTGAAGGCAAGTCCGAAAGTGCTCCCAGGCTCAGTTGTGATGAAGAAGCCGGCGAAGAGCAGCTGCGGCACGAAGACGGCGGGAGCGGCCTGCTGTGCCACCTGCAGGCATCCCCCAGTTCGCCAAAAAGAAAACTGCTCTTGGCTAGGAGAGTTTACAAGCTCGAAACAATCACCAAACTTCCCGACTTCTCTCAGGCCCTGGGCCCATCGGAAATGCCTCGGCATTGGCTGCCAGGCACCCGACCAGAACAGCGGTGGAAGCTGCAGCCACACCAGTGACCCAGAAGACGAGGACGTAAACCATGAACTGCCCTGCAGGTCAGAAGAAGTGTGTAGCTGCGCACTTCTTGAAGTCTTGTGCCCAAGAGTCCAGACATTCCCGGAGACGGGAGACCTGCAAGACGCCTCCCCCAAAAACCACGAACCACCCGAAGAGTGATCACTGCCCCAACAAGCACGAACCACCCGAAGAGTGATCACTGACATCTGAGACCTCTCGATCGGAACCCCCAACGCCGTGGCTGAACTGGGTATTCTCGGAACCAAAAATTAAAAGAAAATATGTCTAAGTACCCCTAAGATTGTATGCTCCTCGCAGGCCCATGAGGAAGTAGGCAGCCGTCCAGGTGATGACCTCTCACAAACTTGGGCATCCTGATGAGGATTGACATCCTCGTCCATTTAGGTTTAGGGTTTTTGTTTTCCCCCTTCTTTTTCGTCTGCCATCACTAGCTCGGGAAGGCCATAGTGGCTGAAGGAGGGGGGTTTAGGGTTTAGAGTTTAGGTTTAAACCACAAGGAACACATACAATGATACAAGTAACCAGAGAAGTATTCGGGTGCCACTGCTCCTGGCACACGCGTCTACGTCTTGCTGCAGGGCAGTGATGCTCAGAGCAGAACAAAATTTATGCAGAAAAGCTGCAGCATTCAGGAAGGACTGCGGAAGCTCCACCATCGTCTTCCTGTTAGAGGGAAGTTTTTTCTGTATGGTTGGAGCCGTCCATGCACCTGAAGCCTGAAAGTCCGAGAATCCCAACCCTGCTCCCTACCCGAAACACCATAAAGGTTGCAGCCCCAGTCACGAAAGGAAGTACGCTGCAGAACCGTAGGTTGAAGTCGCATATTCACCTCGGGTCACTCCTCTGGGGGGTTTGGTTGCTTGTAGCATCGGATTGCCTTCAGGATCGCTTACAATAATGGTCCCACCGTCTAGCTCTGCAGCACGGTCTCTCAATTTGTGATGCTCCTGGGTGCTTGCGGACATGCACTCTCCGACGGCTTCAGACTCACACAATCCGTCCGCGGCAGTATACACGTATACAGTATGATACAGGGAAGCTCTCCTTGCAGACACCAACTCCCTTCCAGTAGCTGCTACAGTAGCCATAGAAGCTCAGAAACAAACGACTTTCCAGCATTTCCTGCATTCACACCAAAATGCCATTGAAATGGAGTGCCTAAGCCCCGGAAAGACCGTCTCACTTCCGCTGCGCCACGGAGGAAGATGCCGCGGTCCAAAGGGAACTTCAAAAGCAACCTGAGCAGACCCGGGATGGGACTCGAGTTGAGAGACTTGAGGAGGCGGCAAAGGGGCTCCGGGCAAGGGGCTCCGATGGCTTTTGGATGGAGGAATGTCTGGACAAAAGCAGGCTCCTCACAACACGCTGTCGTCGAGGCACGGCTGCGCGGCACCGAACATGCCTCCGATAGCCACCTGCGGCTTCACCAAACAGAGCTCAGATCATCCGCCGAGAACTCACTTTCCAGTCTGGGTCGGATGGAACAATGGGTAAGGTCGTCCTGCTCACCTAGGTGGGTCTTGAGAACTCTTTTGTGCTTCGCCCGCTACACTCCCTCCCTCTCGCGATGATCAGAAAAGCTTGCAGCAGAACACTCGGCGCCAGACTTATTGCATTGTACATAATATGAGTTGGGACATAACCGGCCTGCGTCATTCCGCCGAAGTGGGAGCGTGGGTCATAGTTGTCCAAGGTGATGTCACCGACCTGCATCGGACGAGCAAGAGCTCGTCGCTTTGGGCATACGGTCTACGAGTCCGCATGTAAGCTGCACCACCCTATTGCTCATCCCAACACACCATACATGTTGGGGGCCCGCAAGGTCACGACATGTCATGACCGACAACGCGGGGTGCTCGCAAGACTCTGGCTGTGGCTCCGCTATGCGGGATCCTGCCTGGTAGAAAATGGCGGCGAAGAAGACGTTCAGGATCACCGGGATGATGATGGAGGCGATCAACCCGGGCTTGTCTCTCCAGATGTTCTGGGCCTCTCCTGGGCGGCCGTGACCCCTACAATCTTGCTTCGAAGAAGGGTAAGGGCCGTGAGGGTGCCGAGGTCATGAAGGTAACGGAAGCCCTGAGGTCGCCAACTCCCCGATTTGCGGAGGTCTACTCCTCGATGCCGGGGCTCGCTTCGAGAGAGCCAGGAGTTGGGTCAAGAACCCGGCCGTGGCACCCTCCATGGTCCTTGGGGCGCTTTTGCACGGCTTGGGTAAACCCCATCTCAAACTCTTTACCGAAGGCTCTTCGCGTCAAGCCGGGCGTCTTGGTCATCACGCTCTTGTCGTGCGGCACATCCGGAGTTGCCTCAGTCAGAACAAACGTCACAGACGGGGACGCGGCTCTCACGACTACCAGTCTCTTATTGCGGATCACTAAGAGGATGGCACCCAAAGCCACGACTTGAGCTGTGCATCCGAACTCATCCGAACCCACCGCTGGTTGAAGATCCTGAAATGGCTCGAACTTGGCTGAATCCAAAATATCTGCATCCGTACACCCCGACAGTTGCAAAATCCCCAGCCCCCAGAAGATCTCCAGAGGCCCCAGCCCCAGCCGGTGTCTCCATGATCATCTTAGCCTCCCGTCACGAAGGAACGCAAGAAGTGCTGGGCTGGGAAAGGCGGATCTGAGGTCCGGCTTAAAACCAGCAAAAAAAACCTGTGAACCAAAGTCCTAAAAAGAGTTCCCCCCCCCCCCCCCCCCCCCCCACCCCCCCCCCCCCCCCCCGCCCCAACAGGGCCCTGACCCGGCCTGCATGTCATCCAACTCCTTCTCGACCTCTGTCCTAAGAAAACAAAAGAAATCGGAGCAGAGGCCCAGGCGATCGATTTAGGGTTCAGGGCCGTTTAGGGTCCAAGAAATCCACCTGGCAACTGCCAGAACAGCAAGAACCTATGAATGGCTCCCAGACTCTGCAGCAGGAACATCACGTGGTCGGCAAGGTTGAACTCGTTCGGGCAGCCCTTGTTGACGGCATGCAGCTGCTCCTGTCGACCGGCCGACAGAGACACTGCTCCAGCCGGAGATGGACAAGGCTTCGTGTCAGTGGGGCGTCGGGGACTCATTCTGCAAGCGTGTATGGAGTGCGGGTATATCGGAAGTTTCCAGAGCACCCACCAAGGCTTCTGCCACGCAAGACATCCGACGATATCTGAAAATCTGGCGCTGACGTGGTGTGCAGAGTTCGAGGAGAAGAGCACAGACCGCTGGTACCCGTGTACGCATGAAGAAAAATGGGTTCAACTCTTTTGTCTGGCATGTGCAGCTTTGGCCCCAAAAACCACTGCACTGCCCCCTGAAACCCATTCTCAGACCCGCACAGACAAGCCAGACACACCGCCGAAGAAGAACAGCTTGCCGCTGCGCAGGAGCATGACCTGCATGGTGGAGCTCCAGAAAAAGCGAGCATGATGAGAAGCTCGTGCAAATCAAAACATGCGATCTGCAGATCGCAATGCATGCAAAACAGCCGACTTTCGAATCGTGAAGCACGATCGAAATTCCTCATGGAGAAAATCCAGATAGGTCCCAGCACAGCTTCGAACCATAATTCCAATCTTTGCTGAAATGGGTATTACTTGTTCATCGTCGTGGAGTGCAAGGATTGTGTAGGATTTGCTGTGACAACCACACAAGCTTATTTCATCTTATTTCAAAGCTGATGTCCGATGGATTTCCGACCTTGTTGAAGAGGTGGAAAACCTCTGAGGATGGCTGGTGGATCGTACACAGCCTCGGCTTGTGTGGTGGTTTCTCGATCCCCACTCTGCTCCTGCTTCCGGGTTTAGGGGATTGCCGGGACCCTACCCTCCCGAGGCACTGCAGCCCAGCGGCACGTTGCATCCCTCCTTGCTGGCCAGCTCCTCGTTCGGCGGAACAAAGGCGGTTGTCTGGAGTACCGTGAGCAGATGCTAAGTTTACACAGATGACCTGAAGTAGTGGGGCCCTATTGAAAAGGCTGACCACAGTCAACATCCGCGAAAAATCACTGAAACGCTATGCCCGACTCCTCGAGCTTGAGGATGACGTTGTGCGCAGCATAAGAATCCTGGGCGTCTCGCAGAGTGTTCCAGTCCCATCGTCGCACATTTCAAGGGCAAAACCACAGGTGAAGCGTGAAGCTGCTGGCAAAGCTGGATGGTAGGATTGTCCTCTTACACATGAGCCGAGCGGCCAGGCCAGAGGTGGGTTCGTCCAAGAAGATCAGCTTGGGCTTCATGATGAGCTCGATTCCGACGCAGGTACGCCTGGATCATGCAGGATGTAAGAAGATTGGAAATGTTTGGAGAATCTCCTTCAAGGACCTTTCCAGGATTATACAACACTCGCAGAGGCACTTCCACTGCAGATTCACTCACCCGCCACAAATATCTCAAAACCCTTTTCCTCTTCCGCTCCAACCGAAATCCGAAACCCTCAGCTCGAGACCGCCCCCCCGGCCAAGCCCGGGACTTCTTCTCACCTCCAGAGACCCCGCGGATCATGTCGTCGCCTGGGCTGTTAGGTTTGCGGGCTGGGTTCAAGAGCTCAGGATTCCATTGTGGGCTTGGTGGTCCTGGTGGTCCCTGGTTCTTTCACTGTTTGGGATCTACGCTTGCACAATGGGGTCAGGGCTGCGGCGAAGCTGCAGGCTTCGGCTGCTAGGCTGGAGCGTTGCAGGTCTATCCTTATCGCGAGCTGGACGCCTAAAGCAAGCACCCTTCAACCACGAACGGAGGAGTGGCCGATGTAGGTGTCGGCGCATTTGACCAGGCCAAGGTCGACCAACATCTTCTCCACCAGTTCCTTCGCTTGGGCTGAGATCAGAGTTTCCGATCCTAGCTCACATGTTCGCTCCGCGAGCGCGCGGAGCGCTGCATCGTGGCAAGTGCTAATGTTGTCAACGGCTACATTGTGTCTTTGCACGATGCATGTCAGGATCACTGCACCAGGGGTATGGTACTAAAACTTGCTGAGGGTAGTCCTCACACCTCTTGGCGAGAGGGGGTAATCGGGTAATAGCCACAGCTGTGCCTCTGTACTTGTACGTGTCTGTATATTGGTGTATATAATGCACATATACAATATACACACCATTATCCTCTACTCTCTATAACTCACCCTGTAGTATCTCGTCTCAGGCTGGAAAGCCTGAAGCTCTCAGGCGTCCACGAAACTCCCAGAGCCCTCAGGGTCCCTCCGGCCTTCTTGTCTTTCATGCTGTAGGTCTTGGGCAGCCGAAGGTTCGCTGAAAACCTTTGCTGGGGCCCACATGGGAGTTTCCGAAAATAGGGGACCCTCATCTAGTACCCTGAATTGTAGGATCCTTACTACAAGGACCCCAAAGGTACCCCTAATTTTCGGAAACTCCCAGATGGAGTCCAGGTTGCGTCCACTCAGCTAGAGGTCACTGCACTTGACAGCTGATCATTGCGAGCTCAGTCATGAAACCCTAAACCCTAAACCCAAACATCGTGAACCCTAACCGATCAAAAAGATCGCCGGACATCCGGGGCCCAGCAACCAAAGCGACTCCCGGACCGTCTGAGTTGGCACCAGGATGTCCTGGCAGAGGCCAAGGGTCACGTTTTTGGCATGTTCGACTGGCTCCAGGCCGACAGCACATCAGAATGAAGATGATGCTTCAATCTGGATGGTGGTTCTCGGCTCTGCGCTAGGTAATAAACCCATGATCCACGGCTCGTCAGTTCTCATGGTCACGCACTGCTTCGAGCTTGTTGAGTTTGCGGTGCTTCGGTTTTTCTTCTGGCGCCTGGTCGTTCTGTCTCAGGAGTTGGCTTTAACCTCGGAACGCGTAGGAAGCCTCAGAGGCCCGTTTGCCATGAACCTGGTGCGACTTCAGATGGCGTGCTCTGTACTAAGTGAATTCTCGGCAAATGCCTTGATATGAACTCCGGTGTTTAAGCGTGCAAGCCTTGAGCATGCTATGTGTCAAAATGCTGCGGTCAGGGCAACCCGCGGGACATCACCTCGGCCTGATACTGAACTCACAAAAACAGCAGGTAAGGGATTTCTGCTTCACGTGCTTTAGACGAGTTTGAAACTTGCGATTAAAACGATTGCAATCTTAAAAGACAAGCCAACATCTGAGCACCTGAAACAGACAAGCCCAGTCTTCTCTGACGTCGTATAAGCCAACCATCGAAACACGAAAATTAAAATGTTTTATCTGCGAGTGTCCTGCTGCATGACGTATGCGATGCGCTTTCGGAGGGAGGACCCGGTGATGGGTTGACCATCCAGGGTAATATTTCCTGTCACCTGCGGGGTCAGAGGAGGCATTCTGTCGGTATCTCGAGGGCAGGCAGGCGTCGCAACAGATGCACCAAGCGAGTAACTGGGAGACCGGACCTCCGTTGTTCCACGAGAGCGAATACGAGCGGCCAAGACATTCAGAAGCGATGTCTTTCCTTCAGAAAGTGCAAAGGCTCGTTTCGTGATTCGTCGCCGTGTCGGTCCATCCCCTTTACTAGAGGCTGCGATGTGCTTTAGTGCAACCAAAAGGAGTGATGGGGGTGGCGTGACCTCGTCCAAGAATGGTTGACACCTTCGGCAACACTCTTCATTTCAGCGAAACAAGATCAAATACCGTACAGACACACATCTCCAGGTCTTGCCAAATAGTATGCTTCAAAGAATGCCAGGTTTATGTCCAGCAAACTCACGGGTTGAGCCCTGAATGGCCGGTTTTGGAGCTGGTCCTGCGCCGGAAGGGCCCATCAAGGCGCAAACCTTGCCACTGCTGAGCGAGCCCGAGATGTTGGAGAGAATTTGCTTCTCCTTTCGGGTCGGAAGCTTGTTCTGGATGGCTTTATCAGATTTCATCGGTCTGGGACTTGGGGGCCTGCGTGCCTTGATACCTCAAGTTGTCATGAAATCGCCTGCCCCCGGGGTTCGTGGCCCATGTGTCCCTGTCCTGCTTCTTGCCCTTCTGCACAGTCATGGAGACATCTTGCCTCATCACAGCTATGGGGCTTCCAGACTTATGAGCACACTTTAGGAATACTGCCTGATCTTAAACCCTTCTGCTGGCTTGGTGGGGACAGAAGCCCAGGCACGTCTCATCAACAGAACCAACTAAACCTCCGTGATGCCGAGGTGCCACGAGAAGGTTGATGCGATCTTCACCGCAGTCTCAGTTCCCTTCAGAGTGGCAAGCAGCAAACGCCACGAAAGAGTAGCATGGCCGTGGTAGGAACGAACCTCCCCCACCTCGAGAGATACAAAAAAGCAGGATCCCAAAAGACGCGAGGAGGGGCTGTTCCGAAAAAACGCGGGTCTCCTCACAAACACCGCGCCTCCACTGCCATGGCTTTAAATCTCCCTGATGCGGCACCGAAGCTCCAACAGTCTTTTCCAAATGGCTGCAGACGGTCTCGGGCTCAGGGGTGTTAGGCGTTAGCGGGTCAGGGCTGAGGGCTTTGGGAGCTTCGAGGGTCCGAGGTGGCTGCCCAGTGACACATGCTTCACGAAGAGGAAACCGGGAAAGCCGTTCAGCCCTAAACTGAAACAGTCGAATCCCTCGTAGGAGGATCAACCCGGAAGAAACCCACACCTGGGTTCCAGAACTCCGCTCCCGGAGCGCTGAGGCAGAGGCGAGGGACAGGCCCTGCTTCTCCGGCACGGAGTATCTGCCACTCCGTCGGTTTGAGGCTTTTACGGCGCAGCTCGGGGCTCTGACGGCAGGGGAACTTGCTGGAAGCTGTGGGACCCGGTGAGACGAGTACGAGTCGACTGAATGGGAAAAGCATTCACGAGCGAACCCAGCTTGCGGGCACAGGAGTCACGGGTAATAATGAATTGACAGGAGAGGTCAAGCGGAAAGGGTTCCATTTACGACTATGGCGAGATCCATCGCCACTACCACGATCCTGACTAATGGCTACGGCTCCGTCCGCGACTGTGCACTCAAATCGTTGCCGTCTGAAAGCTACCCCGGACGGAATTACAGAGCACTGCTTTAAGGTAAGATCTGCGTAAATGCAAGGGCCATAGGAATTAATACTGGTACTGGTTGGGGTCATGTTTTTGCAACTCTCTGCACCTTAGACACAAGTTCTCTGGGTGCCCCACACCCTGGTGCCCGTCTCCTCTAAAGGCAGACAAAACCAACAAATGGGGAATCTAAGCCGCTACTTTTTTGCAATATTGCGTTCTTACTTCTTTCACCGAATAAAAACCTACCGCCGTAGTTACACGGCTTGTTGCTTCAGGGAGCTGGGCGCCTAAGAAGCTCGCAGGCGTCGTTGACGCCTCACTGCTTTCAGAGTTAGGTGCTTATGGTTCGAGGTTTGAGGGAGGATTCCGCAGCATCTGCTTATTACTGTTGGCCTGGTTTATGCTTTTCATACCTTGGGCGACGAAACTTCAGAACGGGTGATACAGCACGATTCTATTTGCAGCATTCCTGTTCTCTGACCGAGAGGGAGGCGGAGCTACGAAGCATGTGGTGGCACCCATATGCTACATCGTGTCAAAGCCACATGCTTGCTACCTGAACTCACGGCTGCAGAACAAAGTAACCTAAACCCATCCCTCGAGCACAGCGTCATGGACATCGGCTCATGCCCAGCATCGTGGAAAAAGCGCCATTGCACAGCGTGAACACCCGATGAAATCTCAGGTCAAGACTGAGCGTGTCCAGCCTTAGCAAGGATTAGTTGGGCCATTGCTGAAGCCTTCAATTTGCTTCTTGTTTCAGAATATAATCTGCAGAGTCTCAGGCATTGAGATAAATTTTCGATCGCAGATGATATTGAAAGAAGCTTGAGAAGAAATTTATTTTAGATTTGGGAGCAAATGATGAAGCTCGGAGCAGCTCAAATTGTATCAACGGAGACTAGAGTCATTCCATTTGCCACCACATGCAACAGCCTTATGACCCTCAAATCTCTAGACATCTCTAGACTCTCCAATTCAAAATCTCTCAACATCTGCTATTTGGTTCCTAGGTCCTAGGACTCTCCAACTTCTTTCAGATTTCCCGCAACATTCTCTCTTATTTCCCCCAATTCCTAGCACTCTCCAATTTCTCTGAAAGTTCTGTCAATGTTCTCTCCGATCGCCCTCGAACTCTCCAAGTTCTCTTAAATTTCTCTCTCTAACTTCTCTCTGTTTGATCTCGAAAACCACAAATCCCGAAACACGCAGACCACAAATGGATCACTGGCAAATCAACAGTGCAGGAGCAGGCGGGCAGGTGCACAAGTCGGAAACGCTTAGCCACGAAGGACTAAACTTCAAGATTCCAGTCCCCTATCCTCACACGTCCATGTAGAGCGTAAGGGGACTTCGGTCCGTCGCTGCATCCCACGTTCAGGGGCTGGGCACAGCAAATTAATCCTGCATGCAGCTTTTTGGCAGCTTTTTGCGCGCGACGTACATGTAAAGATGCTTCGGAGGCCCGTCGTCGTTTCCGTCGTATCTCCTGCAGCAAAGGAACATCAAACAATCCGAAGGTCAGAGAGTCCAAGACGGAGGCAAGTTCAAGGCTACCAAGTGAACAGGCCCCTATTAAACTTCGCCTAACTTCACCTGCGACAGCCCCAAACTGTCCCGTGCCGAGAAACTAGAGCTCGGGAGCTACAGCGATTGTTGCAAACTTTGGAGCCATCCTTTGTGGGAGAAAGCAGGACAAGACACCTCGAATCGAAGATTGCACATGTTAGAAACTGCAGAACACTCGAACTGAGCCAAAACTTGCGACAAAGAACAACAGAACCTGCATCTGGCTCCACCCAAGCAAGAAAAGCTAAGTCTTCGTGAGCATAAATAACACTGCCGCAGCCCCGTCCTAGCTCGAACCCTGAAACCCTCAGCAGCTCTGCAAACGCAAGAGGCAAACCCATTCCTGGGCTACAAAAAATCAAAGCTCTTTGGCCTAGTCCGCAATCTCAGCTGATCAGATCATTTGCAAAGCCGAAGGTCTCATTCTCGCAAACCAGTACTTGCACATCCCATCCACGGTCTTCATGCGCCGTGCTCTCCTCGGAAGAATGCACTGAAATCTTCGTCCCGGCGGAAGCTTCAGAACAGCTCGCTAACCGTTCACTAACCAAGCGGCGATGGCCGGCTGAGCCTCCTCTGGGGTATTCAGACTGACGCAGAGGTACACCTCAGTCTATGACGGACACGAACCGAACCGCCGACCTCTTCCATGCTCAAGACTATCAAGAAACACAACTTGGGCTGCGGTGAAGGCACGCCATCGCTTGACAGAATGCGGTGGATCTCAGAAGACATCTGACTTGTCGCATCCTGCCCAGCACACTTCAGAGCATCCAGCGTGCTCTTGTCAAAAACGACGTCGAAGGAGCCGTCAGGAAACAAAGAAAGCTCCCTTGCATCCTGATGAGCGACACACAGGGGTAAAACAAGCGCGCTGGGCTGTGAAGCCACAAGCTGTCAATGAGACACTGTGTACTGAAATGCAGTCAGCACGCCGCCAGTTCGTACTTGATACCAGGCCGTCTCGAAGTGTTCAGCTGCTTCATGGTGTCCAGAACTGCCGGCACAATGTCAACTCCAGTTATGTCCTCATACCCATCGTCATAGGCCTCCGACATGAACTCCTTTGCTCGAAGAATGCCAGAAACTAAATCCAATTGCAGCTCGCCGTTGAACTTTGCAAGAAAGCATCAGAGGGGGTTGCGTTGACGGCGTGGGGCCCCTCAAAACCTCTTGTGCCTGGCTCTCTCTCGGCCTTCTCTCAAATCTCCACTGCCTACACCCACTGCACCTCGAGCCCGCAACCGTTCCAAGCTAGATCACCGGGGTAAAACCTCGGGGAGCCCCGAGCACTGAAGATCAGCGTGAGCATCGGAGTCTCCGCAGCCCAGGTCCAGTATGCGAGCAGCCTTGGAGGGGAAGAATCGAAGCCACCCTGAGTGCCAGCGGCTTCTTTAGGGGTTTAGTACTGTTTTGGGGGTTCCCTATTTTAAGCATAGTATATTCTAATTATTAAGGCCCCTGTTTAGGGTTTAGGATTTGGGGCTTCCGACTCGCAAACTTGTCCTCGAGGCTTGGGCTGTGCAGCGAGACTCATTATCATTGCCCCACCAGAACCTCATCCCGAAGGTGCCTTGCGCGACAAAGTGCGAGTAGGAGACCAGCCACTCCTGGAGCCACGCCCGACTACTTCTTCTTCGTCTACTTCTCTTCTTCTGTTATACTTCTACTTCTGCATCTGCATCATCTGCTACTGCTACTGCTCCTGTTCCTGCTCTTGCCCTGCCCCTGCCCCTGCCCGTGCCCCCTGCTGCTGCTGCTGCCACTGAACCGGCTCCTGCTCCTGCTCCTGCTCCTGCTCCTCCTCCTCCTCCTCCTCCTCCTCCTACTACTACTACTACTAGTACCACTACAGTTCTGGAGATGCTGTCGCTGGACATATGACGGTCCGCTTTGCCTGGCGATACTTTCACAGTGGAACCGGCGATGAGGCTGGATGGACTCTGATGCACATGGATAAAGGCCAGTTCAAAGGAATGCAATGAAACTTCCTGAGATGGCCGGCAAAGAAGAGGTGTCTGAACTGCCAAGATCGTTGCTTCCTTACCGTTGTGAACTCCTCTGGGGGTGCACAAAAGTGAGGCAGTAAACACGCTTTTGAAGTCGCGAAATTAGGTGCACAAGCAGGAAATTCGTAGCAGAGCCGGGAAAGTGTGCCACAAATCAATCTGTGGTGGCATTCCAGTGAAGATTCTGTAGCCGACGGCATTTTGCTGACAAGACGGCAACAGATGCACGAATGGAGGCGTGGAGGAGAACGAACCTCGTCAAGCCTTCGGTATTCACTTGTATGACACAATAACCTTGCTTCGTGACAATCAGCCATGCAAAAGGCAAACTACTACCACTACGACTACTACGACTACTATGACTACTAGGACTACTACGACTACTACTACTACTACTGCTACTCCTGCTACTGCTACTGCTACTGCTACTGCTACTGCTACTACTACTGCTACTACTACTACTACTACTACTACTACTACTACTACTACTACTCTTACTACTACTACTACTACTACTACTACTACTACTACTACTACTACTACTACTACTACTACTACTTACTACTTACTACCTACTACCTACTACCTACTACTTACTACTTACTACTTACTACTTACTACTTACTACCTACTACTTACTACTTACTACTTACTACTTACTACTTACTACTTACTACTTACTACTTACTACTACTACTACTACTACCACTGCTACTTCTTCTACTACTACTGCGTACTACTACTACTACGACAACTGCAGCAGCAATAACAACGACGACGACAACGTCGCAACGTAATTGAGCAGTCCTGGGGTGCCATCTCGCGCCCTCGTTGCTGTGTGTAAACCTCGGCTGTCGTTTGGGTTTCAGGCCTTGGGACTTCAAGCACCCGGATCCTGAAGCTTCCCAAAGACCAACCACCGAACTGCTCGACGGCATGAAGGAAAGTGCCAAGCCCCAATCTCCGAAAGCTAATAGCTCGTGGCAAAGAGAGATGCTGCGAAAACGTAACCGAACAACTTCAGTTCTGCCCTGTGCATGCGGTGTGTGAGAGGCGTCTTTGAGGCAAGTGCTCGCACAGCTTCATTCGGATGGTCTGTTGCGGATGGTCGGTGACAGTCTGCGAATTGAGTTGGGGTTGGTGCTGAGACTCTTGGTGCGACAGGTAGACTTGATGCGCTGGATTCTGCGGAAATGCTGAAGTTCGTAAGCTGGGCTGCGCCCAGAGGGAAAACTTGAAAGCCATGCTTAGTCGAGGTGAAAGAGAGCCCGGACAAGCGACATCTAGGCATCTGGGTCCTAGGCTTTCTACGCTTAACGTCCGCACAAAGTGGAAACAAGGAGAACGACCATAAGGACAACGAATCAATGATAGTGCCATCGCCACAGAGGACACAAGCGAGGACAACAAGAAACCCAGCGACCATCGAGCCTCGTTCCAGAAGTGCACATCGCCGTAGTTCGGCAAACCATCGGCATGTCCCTGGTCCTGGAGATGCTCAGCTGTGCCATGATTTTCAAACTGAGGCAGCCTGGCAAAACATGCAATTTGGACGAAGTCTGAAAGGAGAAAGAAACAAAGGCATCCCAGCTACCCCAGCTGGGCTTCGACGCCCTTGGCTCCTCCGCGTCGCTGCCCTGCTCGGATTCGCTCTCCGGGGGCAGCCAGCCCGCATCGACGTAGCTCATGGCCGAGGGGCGGCCGGGCGCAAGGCATGGGAAGTCCGAACGTAAGTCTCAGCCTCCAAGAGGAGCAGCTGTTGGGATGGGCTGGGCTTGAAGGAAGGGGGGCTGATGGCGAGCATGCAGGGGCTGCGACTCGAGCCAAGACCGACTCTACCGGAACCAGGAAGCCAGCGTCCACAAGAGCCTACTGTTCCATGCGAATCAATCTATGAGCCGGGCATGAGAGCTTCTCGCACGTGGAAACTTCGGAGAACGCCGACCTGCCGGAACAGCACACAAAGCCAGAAGGGGAGAGGCAAAACCTGATCAAGTTCAATGCCTCAACCTCCAACATCCCTACAGGAGTTGCTCGTCATAGTCCCTGTTGCGGCCAATATCGTCGAGCTAGCAGCAGGAGCGGCAGCAATCGCAGGCCAAATTGGCCGTCTTTGCAGCAGCAGCTGCACGGGGACGAGGCAGGAAAAGGAGCAGCAGAAGGCTTCTCTCACCGAATTATACAGACACTGTTTGCCACAGAGTTTGTTGAACACCTTCAGCAGTGCCCTCACAAGCTCCCAAGCTGACGGACTGGAACTCAAAAGCTCACCACGGGCTCCTATCGGATCACAGGAATTGGGCTCCGTGTGAGCGCGGGGCCTCGTTGAGTGCATGGGCGCCAGTGATCATGGCCACCGTCTCTCGCTTCTCGCTCAGGCTGGGCTGGCCTCTGCAGAAACGGCGTGACTCCGCCTGTCTAAAGCTTTTAGAACCGATATCAGAAATCTAGCTAAACCCTCCTGTAGGCAAGTCTGCTTCCAGCGTAGCCTAGGCTACTTCCGAACAACCTTTGTGACAACACTCCCAGCGTTGTCCTGCTGCAGACACGAACAGCCCACATTTGAAGCGATACAGCTCACGCAAGGATGAGTTCCTCGAATCTACAATCGACACCTGACCAAAAACCCTGAAAAACCCTGAACCCCACACCCTGTCTTTCGAGTCTCCCACCATCCTCAGCCGGCGAGGGCCTCAAGAGACTTTCAAGGGCGGAGAGAAAGAGAAAGCGGTCTGGGGATGTAGAGTGCAGAAGAGCTTCGAAGAGGGTGTTCAGTTCTCACCCCCGCATCCCAAGTGAGTTGCACGCAAAAGAACCAAGGACCCCTACGCACTGAACAGGGAGGCACCATGGCTCTGAACCTGGGACTGTGTCATGCATGTCTATCTTCTCCGAACCCCGAAGCAACTCCAACCCCAAGTGGCCAACTGGTACCAATGTTGCTGCTGTAGCTGATGTCACGGTTTGTTGCTCCTAAAACCCTTTGCGAGCAGTCTCTGCTACTGTTGTTTCTGCAAGGCGGCGCTTACTGTCGTCTCTAGTAAAGACAGCTACTGCCATCTCGTACTAAAACAAGGCTGCGACACTTGGTATCTGTTAGGAGCAGGAGCAGGAGCAGTGGCAGTAGCAGTAGTAGGAGGAGCAGGAGGAGGCCGAGTTGTGCTAGAAGAAGCAGGAGCAGCCGCAGCAGCAGCAGCAGCAGGAGTATTTGTAGTGGTAGTTGTAGTAGCAGCAGTAGCAGCAGACTCGCCCTTGTTGGAGTCGCAGCAACGCAGAAGCACTCCCTCCTTGGCATGTAGCATATATATATATATACACACACATACACATATGTATTGTGTATACAATCTCTACTCGGCAACTATGATATCTAGCACTGTATGCAGCTGTTTGCAGCTGTTTTACTAGGCGAAGCAGCAACGGCAGCAGCACCAGTGCGCAGGATCTGCAGGAATACTCGTCATAATAACTGTTCAGTATTCAGAATGTCCTGATCGCTGGTTGACATACCAGCATCATCACGACCTTGACGACATCACTTTGTTAGGGCCGCCCTGGTCCATCACTAGCCAAGTTCTGAATGGCAGCTGAGGGTCTTTGACTTCATGAGGTTTGGCTGGACGTTGGAAGCCTCGTGCTTGTCGGGAGAAGGCTTGCTGGGTACTCGAATGTTGCTGGGATGTTCAAACCCTCTGCCTGTTCAAAGCATTGTGTGTGCACTCGTGGCATCAATTGGGGGCGGCTTGCGGCTTCGAATGAAGCCATCCTCCGGACATGGAATTCAACTAGCTAACGAAACTGACCGTAACAAAGTGCTTACCATATCAAGCGGGATAGCTTCTAGGTCGTGATATTGTCTCCTGACTTCAAGCATGAGCTCGCCCCTGCTACCGGAGCTACGAGGAGATCCAGCTGAAAGCACCAAGTCGCGGTGACCAGCCGATTTCGAATCTCCGTGGTCAGCTCCGCCCTCGCAGAGCTGAGGCACACGAGCGCCCGGGTTTGGGGCTTTTTGCTCGTCGAGCTCGTTTCTCGCCTTTGGCCTTGGGGTTTCAAACTGCGATGCCAAGTCTTGACAGTGCGCATGGGGCCATCCGCGTGAAAGTTTCATCTTCAAACACACAATCCATATTAGGGAAGTAGGGTAAATATACTGACAATATTTTTGAAGCTTCACCCCCCCTTCTCCCTCCCCCCTCTCCCCTCTTCCCTGGCACCTCGGCAAGCTCAAGGCCTCGCTGGCCCGGCGAGCGGAGAGCAACTGCTTCAGGTCCTTGGTTCAGGTTTTGGGTTTAAGTTCTTTGTTCTGGTTTCAGCCCCCTTTTTTTCAGTCTAACACCCCTGGCATTGGAGGGTTTATAGTTCCTTAGGGTTTAGGGTTTAGGTGCCACGCTGGGATGCATTGGGGCCGTGGGGCTTTGTAGACTGAAACGCGATCGTTTAATTCAGACATGCGGAACAACAGATTGTGTGCACCCAAGACAACCTCCTCTCTTCGCAAAGGTAGAAGGTATCGAATTTGGTGTCTTTACCTCTACTTTAACAGCTTGGTCAGGTACGCTTGTTTCGTTTGGTGGGTGTCATTTTGTCCTGGTCGAATAATGTCACATTCATGGTTCTTAATGTCCTTTCGGCTCGTCTCATCCATGGCTGTTGCTTCTCTTGTGCAATCTACGGTTAGGGATCATGTCGTGTTTTACCTGCTTTTGGTCTGGACTACAGGCCGCACAAGCGATGACGTGCCTTTACTGTTCTTCGCACGGGCGCCTCCTTCGTCACTACAGAAGTTCATGCACACGCTCCTGCGAAATAAAGTTTGGCATAGCCGAGGCCGTTCCTGTTGGGAAACACTTTAAACTGCACTGCTTTCAAAATCTGTCCGCTGGGGCTTGCGCGAGACTTTTCGGAGCCAGCCCCAGTCGTTTCAGGGCCTGCCAGCAACAACTTCCGTCTCCACTTCTCCAAGTCCAACCCCCGCCCGCTATCGCACATCGGCCCTTCCGGCGACATTTACATGAACTCGGATCAGCACACAAAGTCTGTCGAAACACTTATGGCAGCGCTCGTCATTGACGAGCGCATCAAAAGTCCCGAGGCTCAACCTGATGTCAAAGACCCTGCGCCTGTTCCGCAAAGTCTCTGACAGGCCCCTCCTGCCAAGTTGGCGCTTGGTCTCCCCCGACAAATCTGCAAGCTTAAATCTACTTGGGCGTCGGGCGAAAGCTTCCGGGTCAGTCGGGTGCTTGCACTTGGGCTCCGGCAGGGGGACACATTAGAATACGACTACGACTCCAACGACTACTTCCATTGCAACTGCCACTGCCACTGCCACTGCTGCTGCTACTGCAACTACCGCCACCACCACCACCACCACCACCAGAACCGCAACCGCAACGAGCACTGTCGGGCACCAGTTGCAGCAGGAGCAGCTTGGACAAACATATCAAGAAGATCCATGACCAGACTTGCAAGAAGAATCCACCGACCTCGACAACAACGTGGCGACACGAGCGCAAGCCTTGCGCGCTTCCAGCACCATGGCGTCCGAAGTTGCCATGGCCTCCAGGCATCGCACCAAGTCCTGCGCCCGACGTAGCCAAAACGATTTGTCGAAAGGCATGGCTACTTCCTCGAGCTCTGACTTTTCGGTTTAAGTTTGGAATCTCTTTGGGCTCAGACTTTCTGGCTCAACCTGGAAATTTAGGGTTGCTGCTGGGTTTAGCCATTGCCTGCTTATGAAGAATCTCAGGATGTCAAGGGCTAGTTGCAGGAAACAAAAGACAGGTGCCGAGAGCCTCCTTTAGGATCCAGGGATGGAGGGTTCTGTTTTGGGATCGTCGATTTCCCCTCGGCAGTTGTCGTGGTGCCCACGCAAATGGAGGTCCAGTGACCAGACCGATGACTCATCGAGTCTTGTCTTGAGGACTCCAGGCATTTTGCAGGCTCAGGGATCTGAACCTTCGACAGCTGTTCATCCACACCTTGCCCCTCAACACACTCGTGGCCCAGCCCCAATGCCGCACTTGACGAAAACGCCAGATGCCAAAACAAAACAAAAGACTTTCAGACTCTGTCACAGCTCGCCTTGGGCTTTAGCTGGCTCGCTAAGCCCTGGTCGCGGTGCGCACCGTCGACCTCAGAGTGCAGAAGTTGTCTTGCCTAGAACGGATCGGAAGGCTTGCACAGTCAACTCACGGAAGGTGCTGTCCTGTGGGAATCACACGGAAGACCTGGATCCGTACTAGGGGTTTCAAGGGCCGGCAGCGGTCCGAGGCTGAAAAATTTGAAGGACCATCTCCGTGCGGCGCACAACAGTGACAAGCACAAGTGATACTTTGTTTAACACCTTGGTCTGTTCGCGCGGCTGCCTATTCAACCAAACCTCCCCACATCCTAAAGCTCTGAAACCGTTGCCTCCCAAACTTGAAACACTCTCCCAGTACCTCCAGTCCCAACTAGCCTCTCAATGTCCGTCGGAATTGAAAGTTCCTGAACCATCTTTCGGAACTTGGCATCCACCCAACGCTCTCAACACACTCATTAGCTCTATGGGACCTTAGATATCTCTCGAATCAATTCAAAGCACTGCAACAACTGTGACCCTGTGGCTGGTGAATATTTGCCGGGATCCCTGGTGCCAAGCTGCACACCCCGAAAAAGCCGAGATCTCGAATCCACGCTCTGTGCTCCAGGCCCCTCGATGGTCCACGAGCTGATTTAGCAGCGGAGCTACTCGAGGCAGTCGGCCACGCAGCTTCTGGGCGCATGGCTGGCACGCACACCCACACCCACCCACACACACCCATTCAAACACATATATATATATATATACACACACGCACAGAGAGACACATACACACACACACACACTATGCGGATACTATAGGGGAATCGCTATAAGGGTACTACTCGGACCTTTAAGGGTACATAAGGGTACTTTAAGGTTACTGGAAGGGAACTATCAAAAGGGCACTATAAGGGACGCAAAGGGAGACTTTGCCAGCCGTCTGGGCTCACAACGCTGAGCGCCAGCAGCACCGTGGCCCGCTCCTCTGGGCCCAGGCCCTGCCAAGACTCGAGCATCGAACTTACCTTTGGTTAGCTGAGGTACAATTATAACTACTACTACCATTCCTCCATTCCCTACTAACCAAAGGTAAGCGAAAGGCAAGCGTCAGACCGGTCGGGGCGTTATGGGGCGTTATGGGGCGTTAGAACAGCCTCACTGCCTCGACACAGAAACCACGCCCGGTTTTTTTCTGTCGAAGTGCACAGAAGTGGTCTTAGGAAGGCACGGGAAGTTAAGCAAAGCTCCGGAGCTCTGCACCAAAGCTTGACAAGTCAGGCACAGAAGAACATCAAAGTCCTCGCCGTCCACCGAAAACAGACACAGGGTGTTACAGGACATGGGCCTACCATCCGACCGACTCGTGGGACCCATCCCCAAAGCCCTGATCATCCCATGCTGCGGGCATCTGACGCTTGTTGCACCCTTAACCTCACCGGGTCCCGAGCGCCAGTCCGGCTAAGTATCTCTGCAGCTCGCCAACGCGATCGCAAGGATGGCAGGCGGTGACTAACGCGAGTTTAGGACATGAAGGAACCCTGACATGTTTCGGAGTAACATCGTACCATGCCATGCACGGCACCGCTCAGCATCTGAAGCGATCACCTGCGACCGTTATCAAGCCGACATAATTCGCCCCGTGGCGCCCCATGAGGCCGTTCAATAAAGGCACCGTCCCACAGATTCTCCACACAAGATTGGCTTATTCGGAGGTGCTCTGCTGACATCCTGATACATCCTGTCGGATCGGTGCGGAAGGACACGACACCGCGCTGAACAGCCAAAGAGTCCAACATCTGGACTTTCCCAGTCTCATAGCTTACAACTTATAGAGCTCCGACAGCTGAATACTACGTGGGGCTTCTTCAACTCGAGGTCTCTTTCGGGGCTCCTCAAACATAAGCATCGTACTGTTCAGGTTCTAGCATGCTGGGATCCTTGAATCTCGGAAAGTCCCATGTGTTCAGGACAAACCTTCTCTACACGTGTAGTAATCGATTAGACCTATCTACACAAACTCACAGCCTGCAGTCTAAACTGAAGCCCCTTGCCTTTCATCCTTAAGCCCCTGCGCCTACGAACCGCAGCGTAACCCCTCCGCCTTTGACCTCCTCCCAGGTTCGGGGACCCCTGTACGGTGCAGAACTATGAGCAGGGGGAGTTCAGATTCGTGGAGCTCCCAGTTGGCGATTCTGAATCAGGGAATACTCCGGAGCCAGAGATGGCACCGGTGCACCGCCGGCTGCACTCTACAGGCGGGACCGCTGCGGAAAGGAACCTCTCTCGATCCGTAAACTGGCCCTAAACCCAAGCTGATTTCCGCAGGAGCCCACTGCACGAGCTTTCTCGCTCGATCGATAGCGGAGCCCTTCGAAGAGGGGTACCGCATGGCATTAACAGATCGGAAGACTCGAACGGAGCAGGAGCGTGGCTTCTCCAGGCCCAAGGCTCACACAACCGAAGCACGTGAGCAAGCTCTTTCTCCACGTATTCAGTTCGGTTTCATGTCTCGAGAATACACTGTAAGTCGGTGTCAATCACGAGTTCCCTGGACCGGAGGCAGCGCCCCTGATACCGCTGCGCACGAAGCTGGATGTTCCGTGCCACGAAGCCGAAACCCTGAACCTCCGTGCAAAAAACCCGCGCGCGAGGCCGAAGACCCTCTAGATGCGTGATACTCAGCGATAGTATCATCGCCCGAGCTCTTTCAAACATAGATCCACCATCGCTGAAGTCCTTACGGGGCCTCCCGAAACCCTTCGGCTGTTTGACACCGAGAGAGGCATCTGACGCCAGCTTTATGTAAAGGCTGCCCTGCCCTCAGAACGCTGGTTGCTTACAAGTAGAGCTTCATGCTTGAATCGCGTTCCTTTCGCTCACGATCCACGCCTCCTTCTTCCGAAAAGCCTCCATCCCTTCGGGATTTCGGAGGCGCTGGTTCAGATGAAGACAGCTTTGCCAAGAGCGAAGCTTGGATGATGTGCTGTGGTTGGTTGCTATGGATATATCAAAGCACTACATGAACTAATTTGAAAGATTTCCCGACCTATCTTGATGCACAACTTAGCAGGAGGCTGCACCCAAAAACCGATTGCTAGTGCGCTTCCTCTTACCCTCCGCAGAGACTTTTCGATCAGGGTGTGCTGAGGAAAATCACCCATCAGCTCTGCCAAGCAAGGAAGTGGCGAAAAAAGCAACGGTGTCGCCTACACAGCACATCTGACACAACCATGATAGGAGAGAGTCAGAAGGCTTGCCGCGCCAGTGCTTTGCGAAGGGTCTGTTTGAGCGTCTCTGCCATGATCGGTGACAGAGTGGGGTCGTTTTGTTGAGCTGAAGTCTGCGCCGCTTTGATGCGTTTCTCTGCTATCTTCCTGGAGAGTGGGCTGTCCGGAAGCGGAGCTGTAGGAGGCGCCTTGTCACGCGCCAGTGCTCCAACAGGCAGGAGCACTTTCTGTTTCTTGCCATCTGCGGTCAGTGGCCGAGGTGTCGAGGGTCCGGAAGGTCCTCGGTGCGAGATACCCGTGCCGCTGATGGCCACATCGCGAGAGGCTGCTTGCGCCTCTCTGTCTCTCTCGGTCGTCGGTCTTGGGCCAAAGCTCTCTGAAAGCTGGACGAAATCCCAGCTGTCCTCTTCTGTGGACTCTGGAGTCACGAGGAAACGCGCCTCTGCTCGTGCATTTGAGGGGGACTCTGCAGCCTCCCTGGTTCTGGCATGGAACTGCTGCAGCAAACTAACAGCTAGTCCCGCTTCGGCGGCTTCGGACATTGGTCCGGGCTCGGAGGGGAAGGCAGCGGGAGACGCTTTTAACTGCATCAAGGGTAGGGAAATGGATTCGAAGGGCCGTCGGTCGCCACTTGCGTCGGTGGAGAAACTCTCGAACTTCTCGAAGGTGCTGTCCTGGCTGCTTCCGACAATCAGAAACGAGTGTCGGGGTCCGTTCTGTCAGGCAATACCTGTTTCGGCTTCGGTCCTCCGCCCCGACTGGGCGCTCGCGGCAGCTGAAGTCTGGGCTGATGCCCAAGACAACGCTCGGAGGGCTCGGAGGGTCGCTGCCCGAAGCCGAGGGAGTGCTGGGCAGCCTCTGCTCCGTCATGAGCCGTAATCTTCGTAAAACCCCAAACACGAAGGCCCCAGCCAAGCTGTCGAAAAGGAACCCCAAAGGCTGCCTTTGCCTCATGCGCCGAGTCGCATCGGCAAGGCCGGCCGTGGCAGCTGGGGCCTCGGCAACGGCTTCACTGCCACCGGGGGCTCAGACACCTCCTCCTTCTGGCGCGGTGAGCTCGGGAAGCACCTGTAGTGCACCACAGAGAGAGAGAAAGAGAGAGAGAGAGAGAGAGAGAGACAGAGACAGAGAGAGAGAGAGAGACAGAGACAGACAAAAAGAGAGAGAGAGAGAGAGAAAAAGAGAGAGAGAGAGAGAGAGCTGGGCATCCATCTGGGCATGCCAAAAAGCAAGAAAGGAGAAAGGGGGGGCATCCTGCGCCTCGAGAGGGAGGTGAACATGCTCCGCTTGAGCAGCGTGGTGATGGAGAGGCGACCGGGCCGTGGAGGTCCTGGGGCCTGCAGAAGGGAGGCGTTCATCTCGCGGAACCTCGACAGGAGCAGGGCCCTCTATCGCGCATACAGTCTTCAAGGTGCGAAGTTCTTGGGCGTTCTGGAGAGTCGAGCCCTGAGCATGTCTAAACTTCTAATTCTAGCGTTCTAGCAGTTCTAGCACTTCACTTCTGCTTGGCGCACCCAACACCTCAAAGTTCGTGAGGACGGCTGCGCTTCCTGCACTTCGGCGCCTTCTGAGTGGCCTTCGTCTTCAGCCCCAAGTGGCCCAAGCCCAAGTTCGGGCTCCCGCGCCAGCTCCCGTGTAGCCGACGGCTCCCAAAGCGCTGAAAAATGCCCCTCGTGCCCCGACAAGTGCTCCACCATCTCCACATGCACACTCTCTGGGTCTTCTTGCTCCTTGTGGTGGGCGAGCTCTTTCAGCGACTGCGACTCTTGTGTATCAGCTTGCGGCCGTCGCTCCTGAAGTTCAGGATCGAACTGCGACTCGCTGGGCTCCGCACTCCCGACCGACTCGCTATCGAAGAATTTGTAGTCCTTCGTCATCTCTCGCGCTGTGCTCGTCCTCCTCACGTCGGCGCCATCCAGAGATTCCACATCGCTGCGCACATCTTCGTGACGCACAACACTGTTGCTGTCCCTCGTGGCCGGTTTTGACCAAAAGTTCGCGAACATCTTGTCCTTGTGATGTTTACCGAGCAGCTCTCCGTCTTCCTCGCTCTCTACAGCCGGGGCAGTCAAGAGGTACTCTTCCCAAACTGCCTTCAAGTCCGAACCATGCATGAGGGAGAGGATACCGAAGAGGTTCGCGACGACGTTCTGCCGCCTCTGGTGACGGTCCTTCTCCGAACTCTTTACCTTCTCCCGGAGTGTTTGGAGCACCATTCCGGGCTCCACTTCTGCCAGGTCACGCTCGAAAAGGATGCCGCGCAGGAAGGCGAAGCCGGACATGAAGCGCGCAGTGCTCAGCTTCCCCAGCTCCTGGCACATCGTCTCGGCCATGGACTGCGCTTCGATCATGTCAGAATGCTCAATGACGCCTCGGCTGCAGGCTGGGAACGAAGCGGCCATAAATCCCAAATGCCCGAACAAATCCAAGACCGTCGTCCGATCCAGTCTCTTGAGATTCACTTGGAACATGAATGCAAGAGCTTTACCATCTTTATGAAACTCCGGTCGCAACGAGCTTCGTTCGACCATCACTTCCATCAGTCGCTGTTGCAACTGCTCGGCGGCAGCACCCGCGATTAGCCTTGCAAAAGCCAGCTTCAGCTACAACCGCGGCCAGGATGTGGAAAGACAAAACTGCATGGTAAGTCGTTGATGGCCGACCTATGAAATTCTTTGTGGTAGTGACTGGTTCCACATTCCCCCCTGAAACCTGCAGCTAAAGTGAAGCGAGCTGCAGGCCGGCAATGCGGCGTCTCTCCTTCATGACCTCGCGCACGGCCTGAGCGCCACAAGCCGTTCCAGGAGGGATGAGTTTGGAAGGCAGCAGCACTGCAGCAGCAGGTTGAGGTTTAGAGTGAGTCTTGCTGTAGCTTCCGTTTGAAGGCTGCGACGGCGCGTCGCGGGCAGCTGAGCTTCAGACCACCACCATGGACCAAACCGCTTTTTGCAGTGTGGTGTCGTGGTCATGGATGTCATCGCGCCGCTCAGCATAGAAAGCCCGTGCCCTCCGGTAGCAGGAGCGGATCAATCCAATATCCCGACCCACGGTAAGGAGCTTGCTGGAGGCCGCGTGCTGAAGCTTCGGACGTGCGCTCAGTGCGCTTCTAGGCTTCGAGGGAGCACGCACAGTGTGTTGCACTTCCCGCTTCTTCATCCGGCACGGGCATCCCTTTAAGGGAAGTCGTCTTGAGCACTCCAGCTGGAAGGCCGGGAAGATTAGGCCTGTACGCATGGAATCTGAAGTCATGGACAAGCATGGACAAGCTCACTGGATTCCGACCCCAATGGATTTTCTCACATCCGACCGGAAGATATCCAGAAAACTCCAGTACTCTGCGCATCTCTGCACAAAGGCGCCTGCAAGCCCTAGAGCTCTTTACAGCGTGACGCCCAAAGCTAAAGCACCAAGAGATCTAGTCAAGTTAGTCGAGTCTCGAATATGGAGCACTCACAAAGGCAAATAACAAGCACAGGACAAGCTGCCTCGTTGGCCTCGACCGTGTCTCCAGGCTCCTGACTATCAAAACTATGAGACTCATGGCTTCTTGGCATACATTTACATTCGCCTCGGTGCCCTCCCAGAATACCGACCCCCCTCTTAAAGTGGCCGACCTGCCCCTTCCCCCCCGCCCTCCTCTAAAAATTCAGTTCATTGGCTTTCAAGGCCCCCACACCCTCCGCCCACGACACCCGGCGTCCGCGGCCGCTTTCGTCATCCTACTGCACCTTCGATCGAGGCGGACGACGCGAAGCATTGACAATGGCCCGAGGACACCACTGCCGCGAATCGCGGAACCGCCATCTGCACCAGCTCCTCAATGTGCACAGCACGATCAATCTTAATTTTCATGAGCGTGTACTCATGTGTACTCATACAGTCAGTACATATGTGTACGCTCACTATCGTAGTTGTGGGGCCATGAAGCATTCGCGGCTGGAGGCTTGCGTGGTAAGCTTGCATTACGTAGATTGTCACACCTCGCATCGCTTCTCTTGGTAACCCAAACTGAATGCACCCGATTTGACAGAAGATCCTACAACCCCGATGTGCTGCATCGTCAACAGCGACCGCGGGTCGAGCCCTTGAAGCCTCAACAAAACTCCGCTCCTGCTCTCGGAGGTTCTGTGGCACGATGAGAGGACCTCGAGGGCTGCGGCTATGAGTTGAGAGCAACATGCCGCACGCCCGGCCTGCGACACGCCAGTGAGGCGACTCCGGCGGCCAAATCTCCAGCCTCAAAGATGCAGCTCAGGATCCGGAGGTGACACTTCATCTCCGCGACACTATGAGGAAAGGGAGACAAGGCCCCCATTTGCTAAGGCCCCGTGCGCAGTCGCAGAAAGAGAGTGCAGCCTCTGCACCCAGGACCCCTGCACCAGACTGCAAACAGATCAGGGAAGTGTAGTCACACATGCCGGCAGGAGCGAATACCGCCTCCGGCTCGCCCATAAGTGCTGCCTGTTGCTTGCAGAGATTCTCCAAAGTGAATGCGGTTCGTAAACTGGGTGAGGCGAGGCAACTACGGGACTTGGCAGAACCCGTGCTGCTTTCTATTCACCCGCTTTGGGGTCGCTTGGAATGCCGGGACAGGCACAGCATCAATGAGCTCAGCTCGAGACGACATCTTGTCGAGCACTTCGAGCATATGCTAGAAAAGGGGCCGTCCTGCTGGGATATGCTGGGCTCGATCGTGTCATCGGTCTGCCGAAGGATATTGTACACTGATAGGCCTACCTACGACTGGATGAATACAGTTTAAGTCTACGTACCTGGGGGTCTCTGGACTTCCGCCGGAGCTCACCTGCCTGGTGGGCTGAACAGCTGACGCTGCGGCCGCGGATCCTCTGCTGCGAAATCCTTTGGTGCTGCTTGTCTACGAGTTGCATCTCTTGTAGACCCCGTACACCCAAACGACAAGTACCTGGTCTGATTTCTAAGCACCCGGCCGGCCCGCGCAGCTCTGCCGAAGTGAGGCCTTCGCCCGAGCCTTGAGCGGATGATGTTTGACTCCCACTGTCCGGCAAACCATGTTGGAAGCCAAGAGACCTTGTCCTCTGGCCCGCAGTGCTTAAGGACTCTGAGGCCCCTGCATCACGTCTTTGGTGATCCCCAGGCTTGGCAAAGCATGCGACGGTTCATGCTTCCAAAACTTCGAAACTGAGTTCAGGAAGGACTCGGGCTTCAGGCTGCATGCAGTGACCCATATGAAGCACAACGGTTTAAACACAATGTTTGCGGCTGCTGCACACTTGGCTCAAGTGACACTGGCAGCCGACGAGAGGAGAGTGGCTTTTGTACCGCAAAAAAGTCTGCTTGAGAGGTGACCTCAAACCTCCTGGCGCAGTTCACTCTTTTAACTCTGAGCCGGGCCATGGCCTCACTCACTCATGCAGGCACGCATGCACGAATCACGCAAGCACGCACGCACTCACTCACTGACTCACTCTTTGTCTCACTCACCCACGCATTCACTCACTCACGCACTCACGGACTCACGCACCACTCACTTACTCACCCACCCACCCACCCACCCACCCACGCACGCACGCACTCACTCACTCACCGATGCACGCACGCACGCACGCACTCGTTCGCTCACTGCATATCCACACAACGCCTCAAACATGTGTATATAAAAAGGGGCAAACAGATGTATGTCTTCATGCGCGCCTGCGTCTGTCAGGGAAAAGTCTTGTCGAGTCGGCACTTTTTCCAAGCAATGCCACGCAGGATCAGTTGATATTTCCGTCCATGGGCTTTCCCCGGTTCGATTCAAAGATCAATTCCATTATCCGCCGCGGAGCAGCAGTGATACGGGTACCGGTCAGCGCGGTCCAAGGGATCGAAACCATCTCAGCAAACAGGAACCGCATAGCCCTAAATCCTAAACTGCTCAACTCTGAGCGTGATGCCTGGCAGCGCCGAAACATCTGCTGCTACTACTACTACTACTACTACTGGTACTGGTACTGGTACTACGGTACTACGACTACGACTACTACTACATTGCTACTAGTACTACTACTACTACTACTACTACTACTACTACTCCTACTCCTACTCCTACTACTACTACTACTACTACTTCTAGTACTAGTACTAGTACGAGTACTAGTACTAGTACTAGTACTAGTACTAGTACTAGTACTAGTAGTACTAATACTAGTAGTACTAGTACTAGTAGTATAGTACTAGTACTAGTACTGGTAGTACTAGTACTAGTACTAGTAGTACTAGTAGTACTAGTACTAGTAGTACTAGTACTAGTACTAGTACTAGTTCTAGTACTAGTACTAGTACTAGTACTAGTACTAGTACTCGTACTCGCACTAGTACTAGTACTAGAACAGTACTAGTATTCTACTACTACTACAACTGCTACTACTACTACTACGACTACTACGACTACTACCACTACTACTCCTACTACTACTACTACTACCACAACGCCTCAACCCATCGTCATCATCAACGAAAATGACACCTGCAGAAGATGCAGGGGCTTAAGAGGTCGCTCGTGTTCTCCTGCGTGGCCGACACGGAGCTGCTGCTGGTGAAGGTCCCCGTGGCCGCCGTCGAGCCCACCAAGAACTGGGCGACATCCGCGTGGTGGCATTCAAGGTGCGGTCCGAGCGCACGGTAATGTCTTGCTCGAGACCAATGTTGCCGGCGGCGAAGAAGGCCAGCAGCGTGCCGTCCTCGGCGCGGATAATGGCTGCAGAGCCGCGTTTTGGAGCGGACTCCGGCCGGAGGATTTTGCGATGGAAACAAAGAGACGTTGGACATTGATCGTGCAGCGGCATCGAGTTTCAAATAACTGACTTACCTCGACCGATTCTCAGTAGTTGAAAGTTGTGACCTTTTCATCCATCTAGAAATCTTTGAAGCTCGGCTTGTCATTCTCTTTCCAGCAGAGAAATGACAGAAGAGTGAAGAGTGTCACCGCAACCTGTGCAATGCAACACCAGCTCTTTAAGCACTGACGAAAGACAGGTGATAGATTCAGATTGGATGAACACGCAAAAGTCTGTTCAATATACTGGTGCTGCAGAGTTGCCAAGTGACTTTGTCGTCACTACGCGAGTGCAGTGCCCGAAACATGTATAAATTGTGTTCGTTTTTGATACGTAGTGTGGGCTTTCAGGGCCGATTACTGGCAAGGAACTCTAGTATTGGCAATTACCGAAGGCTCAGAAAACGGGCCGCATTTCGGTGCCGGAAACCCACTCTTGAGCTTGTTCTTGGAGTTGCAAAGGACACGGATCGAGAAATACCGTCCAACGCCACCAGTTCTCCCTAGATGCAGCTGGATAATTGAAGCACCCAGTTGTTGACCGGTTTTGGTCCCAAACATGGTGGACATCTGGGGCGCAGCACCCTGTTGACGCAACCACCTTGGACCGTGAGCCAGGGTGCCGCCGGATTCGGAGCGTACCAGCGGTGCCTCAAGCCTTCCCTGTTTGTGACAGTTCCAAAAGTTGCCGATGCTCTCGCCGCTGTCGCAGATCCGCTGACATTTGTTCGGAGGCTCATTTGTCCTGACACGGTCTGTGAGTTGCAGAGACCCGTCCAAAACTGCAACAGCACGAGAGTTGCAAATATTAGAGTTTTTGCTGAAAGTTGTCCAGTTCGCAAAAGTACAATTTGGATAAAAGAGACTTTCCACATGTTCGTGGCTTTCTCTTTTCTTCTGGGTGGAAAGCACATGTCCATTGGATATGTGCGACATCACAATGCTGAAAAGGCGAAAAACCACGAAAACTATTACTGTTAGATTGCGACTGCTAAACGCCTTTTTTCAGTGTTCAAGGTCAAGCATCCAAGGCAAACGCTACATCCATGAACGGAGTTGGAAATCTGCAGGCCCCTTTCGCGTAATAAAACTGGGCTGCATCTCATGATAGCTTGCTTCGTCTTTTTAGCAAAAACGGAGTGTGGCGACTTTCGGGTCGCATTTTAAACCGGCCAATCTCTCTCTTTTTTCCATGTTTCCAAACTGCGCTATGTTACTGTGTAGTTTCTGGCTGTTTCGTTGACAGCGTAAGTTCTTCCCGCTGCTGTCAAAAAAATTGAGCGCGACTCGATTGGATGTTGGTCGTTTTTTTTTCCGTCAAGGCCAATTCTGAGCCTCTCTTCGAAAGCAAAAAGATTGGATGAGCAACCTGGGTGTTGTTGTTTTCAGACTGTGTGTTTGATGGCGTTTTCACGTGTCGTTGCCCGGTGTTTTGCCAAAAGGAAAAGAACAAACTCCACGCCCAATTTCATTTCCTGGCAAACAAGTTTTTTGTTTCTTTACAAATGAGTTACAGGAAGCAGGTGATGTTTCAGGAGTTCATGGAGTGTTCATGTTTTCAAAAAAAAAACATGTGGGATCACAGGGTGGATGGGTGGGCGGACTCCCGAAGTTTTGCAGTTTCACGGAAACGTACTGGTTCATCTGTTACCAGCAACGTGCTGTTGTTCACCGTTGGATGTTTGACATTTATGTCGTTGCCCGGTTTTTGCCAAAAGGTGAGTGCTGTACCTTCTCCTGACGGCGATTTGGGCGGACAGGACGAATAACATCCAAAACTTCAGGGGTACCTCGCCCTGATCCGACATGTTTCGAAAAGATATGAACTCGCATGAACTGAAAAACATCACGTGCATGCCCTAATTCTCTGTGAAAAAAAGATTTGTTTTTGCAAGGGATCTGTTCTGAACCCTTCATGTTTTAATGATTGCAAACCACATTATTTTGCATTCGACCTTGAGCACTAATTGTCGCTGTTCAATTTTGTTCTTGTTAACTTCCAAAAAGCGAGTTTCGTGTGGCTTTCTGTTGTGAAGAAGATATGTAATCAAACTCATCGCAATTCTTTGCAAGAACATGGTGATTTTGCTTTCTGGTTTCTTGCGTTGTTCGGATTGCATTCTCTCTTTCGAAGTGCCAGTGGATCCCGACGAGCGAGAGAATCATGCATGAAGGAGTTGCCACATCTGTTGAACAATGAACCCTAACTTGTTCCATGGGCTACGAGAGCAGGCTTTGTGGTGTGCCGTTTCGACTTGCGTTTGAGCCCGAAGCCATGGTGGTATGGGCACATTGCGCCCTGACGCCTGTGCAAAAGTACAGCAGATGCAGCGATGCCAGCTTCCATTTCAGCATCTGCCGGTACTGTTTGCCGGGACTCTTGGCTTGCAATATCCTGCATTGTGCTTTCCAAATAAATCAGGCAGACGTTGAGAAGAAGCGTATAGGTATATGGTGGATAATATGCACTTTTGGTCGACTTAATAAGGCCTCCAAGTCGCCTCAATGGCCCAGCTCTTTGAATTCATTGACCCGGAGCTTCTTCACAAGACAGCTTGTGGACACCGTGACCATCAATTCGGCCATCACTGGATGTGCCAAGGCACGCAGATGGCGACAAGTTTTGCTGCTTCTCTCTGCCTGCATGAAAAACCTGGCATTGCAACCAGATTTGCTGACAACAACCTTGTACCTCACTTCGTGCACGACTGCAAAGTGGCATCGAGCTGTGGCTTTTCTCCACGGATTTGCACTCAGCTCGGATGCGTTTTGCTTGGACGGCGGCGTACTGAGACTCATTCCCGACACTGTCTTTTTCAACGGTGTACTTCGGGTCTTCGAAAGGGGCGGGCTTTGGCGACAAGCCGCGCGCTTGTTCACCAGGTACGGCCGTGGGTTGCTTGAGAAGCCCGCAAGTTTCCTTTCGGGGCAGTGCCAGAGTCAATTCCCATTCCGATTTTCAGTAGATAGGACGCCAGGACTAAGGTCAGTTGACAAATAGTCTTTCAACAGCCTTCGGTTCGATCCCCATCAGGCTGCAGGTGGCTGCAGCCGAAAAAGACGCTGTTGGATTGACCACGGTGCTCACAGCTTCCGCGAAGGCCAGTTCCTGGATGTCTTCAGTATCTATTCTTGGGATGTCGCAGTCTGACATTTGTTTCCCTAACGTGTTTAGCTACAATGCCATCCTGAATGCCTACGCCATCATTTCCTCCTGGACTTTATCAGCATTGCTGATGTTCGACATGCACTTGGCGACGATTCAGCCAGATGTTGTGTCTGTTAACACGATGGCTGCCGCCTGCAAACCCACTGGCGAATGGGCAAAGTCCTTGCACATGCTGCCGTATGTTGACAGCTTTGGCCTGGTCTCTGTTGCTGGATCATGCGGAGCAGCTGCACAGTGGCGCAGTGCGGTACTCCTGCAGCGTACATCATGGGTGGAGCAACTCCATTCTGGCCTTGGGCTCGTCGAATGCAATGCGATCTTGAACGCCTGTGCGGAGGGTGAAGCATGGGAATCATGCCTAAGCCTTTTGGAGCACGCTTTGCTGGCTGGCCCAGAACCAAATTTGGTGACGTTTGGCTGTGTTGGAAAGGCGCTGCAATTGAGCCAATCCGGCGGTGCAAGGTCTCGTCCAGCTTGGGAGCTGCCCTTGTTGCTCGTTGCAAAGTATCAGCAATCCGGATTCAAAAGCGTTCGAGGACTCAAATCCAGCGGACACGACTCTGGCAACCTGAACGTATTCCTGGGCAGTTGCGTTTTCACTCTGGCCCAGAGCCTCCAATGGCAGCAGGGCACAGCCGTGTTCGCAGCTTTGCAGATGTCACTCGGATTCACTCGAACGCATTGAATGTGTGTTCGTTCGTCGCTTGCCAATCAATCTCTAGTTTTCTGTTCATGTTGCAATTTCAGCCTCTGCAGTTGAGTAGCTTGTAGTACAGTCGGGCAGTTTCTGGTCAAGATGTCCTTACAGAAAGGGGGCGAGCACATTATGCAGTCATACTGTGCGCGCTAAGCTTTAACATCTGCTTGTTTAGACTCGGCCGTTGCAGTGGACGGTTTGACGGGTTGGCAGTTCTTACATGTATCGGCCCTTGTTTCTTTGGCAAAACGATGAAATTGCCAGCACGTCCCGACAATCTTGCCTACTTACCTCTGAGCACATGTCTAGCCTTCGTCTGCAGGTGCAGCGACGAAGCACAGGATCCTGTGTTGTCCCGATCGATGCAGCAGGGTCTGTTGCAGACAGATGGCTGGCGGCTTGGATTGCAAATAGGCCGGGTCCGAGCAGCACAAACAGCTGCCAAAAGGTCTTGCATGGACATGGAGTCAGAGGCAGTGCTCGCTGTGCGCAGCTGGTGCACGCAATCCCTCTGGACAAGAGCAGTGCTGTGTCTTGCTTGGGACGGCAGGACTGCCTCGTCGAAAGCGCATACTATACTGTTGGAGTCGTACGTGACTTCCGCCGATGGGTGGGCCCTAGCTTTGTCGCATGTCTCCAGAATGTTTCAGGTGAGACTCAGACCTGACACGCTCACTCACGGCATCGCCGTCGGTACTTGCCGGAGCCACCTGCAGTGGCAGTGGTGCTTGGTGTGTGCCCTGGATGCATGTCTTCGATATCCAGGGCAGCCCCTGGCTGCGCTATGCAACGGTGCCATGGTGGCATGCTGCGATGCTGGTCAACAGAAATTGCTGCCCAGACTCCTCCGTGAAGCGAGGGAGCTCCATGTGAAGCTGGATGTGATTTCTTTCAACACCTGCATCTCTGCAAGTGAGAAGCTGACGAAGTGGCCGTTGTCTTTGCAGCTCCTGCAAGTCACCTACTCGACGCGTGTCCAAGCCGACTGCACCACGTGTCTGGGCGGCAGCCGGGGTGTCGGCGTGGCTTATCAAGGTGTAGGTATTTCAGTTCCCAAGCCAACATTCAGCGAGGTACGAGGCCGCAATAACAAGCTGCGAGCAGGGCAGCAGTTGGACCTATGGGCTGCGGTTGTTGATGCAGCTTCGGATGAGGGTCACTCCGACAGTTTCGAGCTACAACGCTGTGATGGGCTCCGATATGAGAGTTCGGTGGTCGGAAGCTCTTCAGCTCTTCGCGGAGCTGAGGGCAAATCAGCAGCTCCCTGACATGATCACGTACGTAGCTCTAAGCTCGGCGCTGCAGGGCAGCCATCAGTGGAAGCTCCTCTTGTCCAACTTGCCAAACGTCCGTGCGGAGGCCATGGCCCGGCTCAGAGTGAAAAGAGTGAAGTGCGGTCTGAGGTCATCTCTCAAGCAGACTTTGTTGCGGTACAAAAGCCACTCTCTTCTCGTCGGTCGCCAGTGTCACTTGAGCCTAGCATGCAGGAGCCGCAAACATTGTATTCAATACCACCCGAAAGTGGCGACATACGGATCGGCCCTCGTGTTTGCAGGAGCTAAGTTGTGTTTTTTCGGTTTACACCGAAAACGCCGACGTTCTTCAAGAAGGCTTGTATGTCTTTCGTAAAGCAGTGGTATTTCAGTTTAGTTTTGCAAGAAGGGAGTCTTGAGGGCAGGGGGGCAGGGGGACAACACACGACACGAGTGGGGGTGGGAGGACATCGCGACGTCTGTAGGACGACGACACGACGACAACGCGACGACGACCGGACATCGACCATGACAAGCCAGCAAGTCGGTGACATTCTGAATGAACAGATGACAACTACAGCTACAATGAGAACGATTTGACATGGGTGAGTGATGCTCGTCACTTTCGTCGGTTGATGCGTGCATCATGTTTGTTTCAACTTGTCAATGCCAGCCTGAGCCATGGTCGCGCGACGGACAGGCGACAAAGGCGCAGCGGACATGCGGAAGCAACGTAGAGGCGGCGCATGTGCGACCGCGGTAATCCGTCACACCCCGGTTTCTCGCATCCGTCGCCCTATGGCCGTCGTCTGTCCGTCTCATAGGCCCTGCTTTAAAACTGCAGTCGGCTTTATTTAAAGGCCGAAATCGGCCGGAGAATTTCAGCCTTATTGACGGATATTGACGGATGCACGGCGGTTGCGTGACGGATGACGACGGATTCACACACGCACGACGGTCGTCCATATCCGTCGCACCTCCGTTGTGTGGGCCCCTGCGTGTCCGTCGTCCCACTGTTATTACGTCGCCGCCGTGCCATGCTGCTGTCGGAGGGTTCAGGCAGTCACCCCGATGCCAGTTGCAAAAGGTGTGTCTTTCGGTTGAAGCAAAACTATGCTCGACATTTCTGCTGGACACCTCGGTAGCTCGGAGTAGGTCGCGGAGCATACTGAACCGAAAACCGTGCGAAACAAACGTCGAGCGGACAGGCAAGAGCGTGCGCAACAAAAACACCAATGCATTCCTCTCCCCATCGCTGCTCCGACCTGCCATGCCAACAGTGTTTTTGGCTAGCAGTACGGAGCCTGTGTACACATCGTGGAGTTTCGTGGAAACGTGTGGCCCATGTGTTCGGTGCAAGATCACAAGCGTGAGCAATGCACGATGTGGTCTCTCCGTATTGTTTTTTTTCGCTAAATTAGGGGGGGAGGTTTGTCTCCGTCCACGAAGTATCAATGAACAGTTACTCGGGCTTCACCTCGCACCGTCGCTGACACCTGAGTGGTGCCGATGCGGTACCGCCTCATCCGCCTCGACGAGTTCCAGGACCGTCGCCTGGCTTCTGCCAGTGTCTTCGCATACAGGGTGGGCCAGTTGCGTGCAATTCCGAGGCCGAAAACGACCCAAACGACACGAGCCTCGCTTTGCGGGTTTGAGCTCGATGGTGCTCAAACGCTTGTTACAGTGCCGGTGCGGGCTTGGCGTCAGCCCTGCCTGGCCGTTCGCAACAGTCCAAACGCATGCTGATGTGCTGCGGCGCTTCCTGGGCGGAGCTGTGGCAGAGCACCGAGGTGTGCTCTGTGCAGCTACCGCAGCTGGCACATAAGTAATTTTTCCTACCTTTTGAAAGCCTAACAGGTCCCTCATGAGAAAACGGCACATATCTGAGATAAAATATTTCTTATCCTTGTCCTAACACAAAGTGACGCCTGTACTTTATACGCGCCTTCGTCATGAGGCAGAGCATACGCTGGGTATAAACAACACACAACCCTTAACCAATCCGCTCGTTACAAGTTTGGGAGATGTAGAACAGCCTGGAATTGGACCGGGTCTGCCATGTTCTGCCTTTTCACAGCCTCCTACACACCTTGGAAGGGTCTCGGCAGGGGAAATTCGCTTTGAAAGAGGAATGAAAAAACAGTCACCGGAGCGTCCCGTGACCATGATTTCACGCTGCAGGGCCGTTCCTTATTTTCGAGCCATCCCGGAAATGGAGCAAAGCATCATGATCGCTTTGTTGAAAAATGGATTGGGGCTTGTATCTTGGGCTGAAAATCGTCAGCTGCGTACAGCGTTTCGGCTCAAAAAATTGGACAGGACTTGAGTCTGGTGCTGCAGTTCAGGGCGGTTTTCCTGGAGCCCAGCGGAGCCTAGGGGCCCGTGTTTATCGAACCTAGATGATTCGTGGGCGTGTCAAGTTGCCGATGACATGTCATGTTCGGGCATCCGCCTTCCTGCTTTGTGCGGAATGTCGGGCTCGAGGTCGGCTTGTGCTTCCGTGCTGAAGCCGCCTCCTTCCTCCGCCACCTTGCGCGCCGCGCCGCACCGTGCTGCCAGCCTCCCGCCACGCTTCCGGGCGGTGCCTGGTCCGGCCTCCTCGCAGTCGCTGCCATGCGTGCCTTTGCGGTGTCCCTCCTGCAGCCTCCGCCTGGTGGTGACACTTGCGATATGCCACCTCCATGAGGTCCTCCCCGAGGTGCGAGGCGGCCCTGCTCTGATCGCAACCCTTTCAGGAATGTAAATCCAGGTCTGTTGTGGGAGGGTGGCAACCACCTCGTCCGTATGCTTCTTCCGCACCACACCGCCGAGTACTCCCGCGAACACGATCACGCAGTTGCCCTGTGTCTCCGCACCCTGCTTTACGGGGAGGTTGATGCTCGCAACGCAGCTCGGAGGGAGCGTATGCGCAATCCTTGCTGTGAATCTGGCGCGCGTTTTCGTCATGCCCGGAATTTCTTTCACCGGGTAGTTCGACAGGCGAGAAATAGAAAACCTTTCTGGTCGTTGTGGTTGTCGCAAGTTGAAGAGCTTAATGGCCCACGAATGGCTGCCACAACCGTTCGGTGCAGGTTCGCGAGTAACCGAGCGGTTGGGCACAAACCAGCGCACATAGCCGCGCTCGATGAGGTGCCTTGCCTCAGCAAGGCAGGTTGAAAGCAATGATTGCTTAGATGCATGGCGTGATCACCTTCGTAATGTGACTGCGTCTGCCCAGCCTATGCCCGCTGTGCGAGGTAGTGCCCGTGTCGATCCTAATTTCTCCGAAATCACGATCGCGTAGCTGCTGTGCCGCGTGACATGCTCACACTGTCCGGGCAGCTGGACTTTCTGTCCATTCACCGAAGCTGAATTGCAGAATGTATTGTGTCAGCTTCCGTTGCATCGGGCGGCAAATCCGGACGGCCGTTGTGGATGACGACTGTTCGCCGGCTGCCATGATCACTTTCTTTGAGTTGGCGCGACATTGGGCCGTTCTCCGTTCATTTTGAGTTCAGCTCGAGAGCGTCCTCTGCACAATAGTGGCCCTGTACACGAATTTAACAACTACCGTCCCATCAGAGTTTTTTTGGTTGTAGTCTCAAAATTTTTAAATGCCTTCTTTTGGCACGTTTGTTGCCCACAGTCGACCCGCAACTTGCAAAAAAAACAAAAAAACCAAGCCGGCTTTTGGTGGGGTGCCGAAGAGCAAATTGACTCATTGGCAGAAACTTTGAGACTGCGTGCTTGTCGTCGTACCTCCTGTGCCTTCGTTGATGTGCGCAGAACTTCCGATGCAGCATCGAGGATTAGTGATTAGTGGCTTTTTGTGGTCCGTCACCACGGATCTTTTGAGCGACGCAAGCGCACGGGTAGTTGTCAATGGCTCCATTTTTTCGCCCTGGACGGACTTTGCCGGTGTTCGGCAGGGCAGCGTAGTTGGCCCGTTGCTACTTAACATTCTGTTCAATGGCATCGCGGATGCTATCGTGCCGTGTGCCCGGGCGTATAATTGAGCACCTCGCTGTGTTTCAGCTTCGTTTGCGCGGTGGCAACAACATTTTTTTTTTTACGCGCCTTTTTGCGACAGCGAGAGGAGTCCCAGCCCCGTCGGCGTACGTTAACTAGCAACCTACTTCCTACTGCTGGTCGCCGCGAGAGTCGGCCAAGACCTCGTGCAGCTCTGGTAGGGCTCCCTCGCCGAGCTCGGCGGCAGGCGGCAGCTCGAGGAGCGAGGCCGCGAAGGCGCGCCGGGAGGCGACAGCCAGGAGCCCAGACCAGCGCGAGATCCAGGCGACAGTTGCGGAGGGCCGCAAGTGCGCAGGGACGGCAGCGGCCCGGTGTCGTGCAAGGAGGCGCAGCAGNGCGCGCCGGGAGGCGACAGCCAGGAGCCCAGACCAGCGCGAGATCCAGGCGACAGTTGCGGAGGGCCGCAAGTGCGCAGGGACGGCAGCGGCCCGGTGTCGTGCAAGGAGGCGCAGCAGCTGTATGCAGCTGTACGGTCTCGGCACCAAACCTGCCGCCAACCTCAAGCCCAACAACAACCAGCCGGCAGCGCCGCGCATGCTCGAGCTCGGGGTAGGTCTGATGCCGTTTGCGCCGGGCCGCTGCGGTGACGGCGATCCCCGGCTGGACATCGGCATTCGGGTGGGGCTCGCCGCGCTGTTGTTCATTCCTCGCGGCTCCCGTCGGCCTTGCTTCGGGAGTGGACGTTGGCGCGTTGTGGTCATCATCCTTTTCAGGATGGCAGAATTGCCCGGCACGCTCCGCGGCAAGGTCCCGAGTGTCTCTGCGCGGTGCTCCTCGAAGCACGTTCCTGCATGCCATTCGCGTGTGTCCGCTGTTTGACACTCCGCGCCACACCTGGTTGGAACGCTTAACCTTACAACGTGTGACTCAGCTTGGTGATGCTGAGTTGCTGCGGTGGATCTTTGATGCTCTTCTCGTGGCAAACAATCATTCTGCTGTCAGTGCCCATGTGCATTATGTGGCAGCCATCTGTCAAACCGCCAGATCCTTGTGTGAAGGCTTGCTGACGCGATTGCCCTGATTCGTATCTCTGAGGCGTTTTCGCTTATGAATTTATTTTAACTCATATGTCTAGTGGATTTTGCCGGTCAAGGCACCTGGCGCTGCTTTTTTATGTACATACTGACCGTCACTCGCGTGTTGCTCGATGCTGTCGACTTACTGATCTTGGCTGAGGATGTTCTCTTTCGGCATACCCAATAGGTCAGCTGTCATGGTTTTCGGTTCCAGGTCGGTTGATTATCGTTTCATGCTTCAATGCTCTCTGTTGCCTTGTATTTGGGTGTGACATTGGAGGCATCGCGCAAACACCGGCAATCGTAGATTCCACCGGTATCTGGGTTAGGCTGAGAATCGCCAATTGCACACCAACTTCCGTAGCCGGTTGTTCCAAACGTATGTTTTGCCCGCCATCGTTTATGTAGCAGATTTTCGTGATTCAGGGCTATTAGTTCGTTTGGACCGAAAGCTTCGCCAATGCGGACGTCGGTTGCTGCACTGGACCAGCGGTGCACCGAATGCTGCTGGTTGCCTTACGTGCTTGAGGTGCAGCGTTTGCAATTTGTTTTCGGAGTGTTTTCGGATGCCTAGCTACTTCTGATGCCTATGGTGCTCGTCGCGGCCTCGAGGCGCGCGTTTTCAACTTTGCTTTGCAGCGCCCTGGTTCGTGGCCGCATAATGTTTAGCAAAGATTGCGGAAATCCTGGCGTTTCCATGCCTGATTTCCATGTCGGTGCCCAAATGCTGCCTATTGTTTCTTTATGTATCTATTTAAGCGTTGTCCTCCAGGATAATGTTAATTGGCTTGCACGTTGGCGACAATCTCCGTCGCGGCGAACGCAACAAGGCTGCTTCCCTCTCGTGGACTTCCTCGGCATCGTTGCCCGTACCGTGGTTTTTTGCAACATACGTTGACCCCAGTGCTTTCTTCGGCCTTGAATTTGTTCAGCCTGGCTCCCAACTCCAAACCCGCTCAAACCAATGGGGTCGGCGTTTGCTCATGTGGCCTAGTGGTGCTCCGTCTGCTGCCGTGCAACGGCAACTTGGATGGTCAAATATATGGTCTGCGCGACTTGTTTCTGCCGCCGTTCATGGGCACGTAGCTTGTGCATGCCAGCCGACAGTCTCGTAGCCCGCATCATGTTGCAGCCATGTTTTCATTCTTCCTCGTGGGTTTCAGCAACCACCAGTGTATTGACGGAATTGGGTGTCCCTCATCCACAGTATTGGGGGCTTGGTCCTGGCACACCCCATTCGGTCTTACGACGTTGATTGCATCATGCAAAGCGCATCATCTGGCTAAGCGCTCACGTGCGTTGTAGGTCTGTGCTTGAAAACACATAGTCTTTCATACAATACTTGCGCTGGCAGCCGCAACCGCATCTGCACCCGGCCATGCCCTACCAACGTTTGTTATTGGGCATTTGTCAGGACCACGATTTTTCAGATGGGCATGCAGCTCGTCACCGCAACATGAACATTGCAGACCCTGCCGTTTTTGTGCGATCGGTGGTGATTCGATTGAGCGTGCCCTTTCTTGCGTGCCCTGTGCACCAGACTTTGCGGCAACGGTGGTTCCAGCATCAGAATGTCTGTTCCACACGTTTGTAGCTGCACCGATTGTTCACAACCGACGCCTTCATAAACACGGCACGCGACGTTTGCCGCAACATTGCCAATTGCATTTGTCGGGCACATCTGTCAAAGCAGCCGCCGCGTGTGAGACGTGACATGCTTAACTGTGAACACTGTGAGCTCCGTAAGAGCGGTACATAGTGGAATTAGTTCGTTGGATCGTTGTGATTGCAAATTTGATACGAGTGCATTTTTGAGCATCGCCACGATTTGGCCTATTGGGCCATCAACTTCTTCTCAGTTCGGTACTGATTCTTACTTTTGTTTTGGTTCTGTCGTCGGTTGTTCAAGAAGCTGACATTCGGTTGCGTTGTCTCACAACTCTGACCATGACCCATGGTCGTTAGCGGACTCGTGTTTCCCTCTTCTTTGCTGCGTCTATACCGCTCGGCTTAGGGGTTTCGGTCTGCGATCTGCCACTTCCGGCGCATGGCCGCTCATCGGGCCTCATGGCAGGATGCCTTCGCTGCTGGTCTTTCTGCGGCGGCTGCGCGCCTCGACCGGCTGGGTGACCACCGCTCCGCCGGTGTGTTGGCATCCAGAGCTTTTCCGCTTGAGCATGCGGTCGCCAGCGTCTGCCCGCAGGCTCGTCTCGTCGTTACGCGGGGTCGAGGTTCGCGGGCCCTGCCCGGCCGCCCGCCGCTCCTCCTGGCCGCTGGGTTCAGCGTTGGTCCGGCTTCCTCGCGATCGCCGCCATGCGAGCCTTTCCGGCTGGCCTTTGCGATGCGGGAGCGGCGCCCCACCTCCACCAAAAACGGCTTCACCGTCGCGGAGCTGATGCTGCAGGTTGCAGAACGCGTCGTGCTGCGCCAAAGCGTAGGGGCGGGCATCAGGGGTGTCGCCTTGTTCGCCGTCATCGCCCTGACTAACATAGACTAGTTTAATATATCATAATGCAGGCAACCGTCGTTATTCCACCGTGGTGCAAACGCTCGGAGAAGCGTAAAGCTGCCGAGCGAAGGGGGGGAGCGGGTGGAGTTCGCGTCGGGCAAGCAGAGCTTCGAGCATCGTGCGAACGCGCGGACCGCGTCGACTGAGAGGACGGTGGCGCGTGGGCATGCTTTGGTGGCAGCGCGGAGCAAACGGCTCACAGCCTCGGTGCCAGTGCGGGTGCTGAGGCCTCTTTGTGGCATGCGCGCTTGCCATCGTCGCACCTACGGTTGCCAGCTGCAGAGACTCTCAGTGCGCCAGCCTCCCTGCGCCGGGCAGTGCATATGGCTTTGGTGCAGTGTTGGAACGCTTTTTGTCACTGGAACGGCATGTTGGCAGTCGCTGCTCGACCTCCCAGCTGGTTGTGAGCTCGGTGCTGCCGGCAACCCGCCGGCTCTGCACGAGGTGTTCGCCGATGCGCGCTGGTGTACCTCTTAGAGCCAAGCCGCCTTCCGGCGCTGCTCGCCTGAGCATCAAGCTCCATGCCGCAAGCACCTTGACCGCGAGTCATGGTTGCCCCTGACATTAACTGGCCGCACCTCTTTGAAGAGATGTCTTCAAGCCGGGAACCGCCAGCAGTCGCCGACCTCGGCGGCGCAGGCACCCAAGAGCCCGGCTCTGCCGCCTGAGCGCCAGGCCCTCACCGTGCTGGGGTCCCCTGTCGGCCACGACGCCTTCGTCGTGCTCCCGCAACAAGTACACCCAGCACGACCTCTTTTGGCAGTGCATCGATGATGTGCAAGCCGCGTGGCTGCTGCTCCAGTCTTGCGCAGCCCCCTGTGCTAACTACTTGCTGCACACATACCGCCCCCGCACGTAACAATCTTATAACAGCCGACTATGAAGCAAACTACAACATACTACATCTCGGCCGTTGCCCAGTGCCTCGCCAGCATGCTGAGCTTTAAGCCCCCCCTTAATTACCCCCACAGTGTCCGGGCAGCCCAACGCCGCCAAAGGTTCGGTCGGCTAGGCTTGCGTTGCTGAAGCTCTGACCGCACACTCTTCCCGTCGTCCACGCCCACACGCCTACCGCTGCTGACCGTATGCTCAGAACTCTGCTCCACGTGTGCCACTTCTGGGGTTGGGTCTGCGATCTGCCACCTCCGGTGCATGTCCTCTCATCGGCATGGCTGGATGCCTTCGCTGCTGGTCTTTTTGCAACGGCTGCGCGCCTCGACCTGCTGGGTGACCACCACTCCGCCTGTGCCACATCCGGTGTGTTGGCGTCCAGAGCTTTTCCGCTTGAGCATACGGTCGCCCGCCGAAGTCGAGCCCGGCTGCGCTCTGCTGCGCGCCGTAAGCGACATCAAACCTTTCGCTCGCGCCCGGCGATGCCGCCTCGTCTTGTCGGCATTGAGGTTGGCGGCAGGTAGGCACCGAAACCGTGCAGCTCCTGCGCTTGCTCGCGCGACACCGGGATAAGTCTGTCCCCCCCTTGGAAACCGGCCGCGATCACCGCCTGGGTTGCGCGTTGGTCCGGATTATTGGCCGTCGCACGTGCTGAGGCCCTCAGCGACGGTGACCTGCACGACGTCGTCGCCGACGCGCACGCAGACTAGCGTGGCTGCGGTCCTCCCCAGACTGCGCCTTCCGTAGCGTAGGAGCCCCTGTTGACACGGACACTTTCGGCTGGCGCAAACAGGTGCGAGCAAAAACACGGCGAGACACGTACCCCGAACACTTGGCCGGCCGCCGGTGCAAATTCGTAGTCATCGAACCCGAAGTCGGCGGGCAGATCACATGCTACGCCCGCACGCGCCCGGCCAACCATCCACCAAGCCAGGTTTTACCGATGGACAGGGATGCTGGCAGTGGCCCAACGTGCGTATGCCCGGTCGCTTTTGGAGCTGCCGCTGCTGGCACAGGCCTACGACTCAGCGGTCGTTGCTGGCCGTCGCTGGCCCGGGCCGGCGACCTGAGCCACTCGGCTCGTCGCGTACAGGAACTGTCCCACGCGGACGGAACTAACGAGCATGAAAATCCACTTCCACAACAACGTATTTACCCATTCCATCAATACAACGCTGTCGCAGCACGGCTGCACTTTTATTCCGTTTTGTGCCAGTGGGTCAAGTATTTTGCATGGCACTGTCCGCGGGGCATTTCTTCAGCACACATGGTCCGAGATACCACAGACGGTTTCAGCTTGGCGGCGGGACCATGGATGCTAATACGGCAATCGGGGCCATCGCGCCTCGATGCAATTGACTCACGTGAAAGTAATCTGATGTTTGACATGTGGCCTTGTCACATCATATGCATGCAGCGTGACAAGTTCTGATGTTTGCAGTGGGGCTCTGGAGTGGACATTTCGGGTAGAAGGAAACAAACCATCAAAGCCCCTGACTACACAATCGCGACAAGACTTTGCCGTGATATGCTGAGTCAGGTCGCAGCTGGTGGTGTTGCCGGTTACGCTGCAAAGCGTAGCGTGCCATCGTTGGTGGCCGGTGGAGCAAGCGGTTTAGCACTCATTGCATGTGGGCAAACTGGGCGCTTTAAAGCTGCAGCTGCCATATCGGTGCCTTGGTTTGAAGCGCTTCCTGCCAAGTGAAAAAATACATACACGCAATTTTTTTTCACGTGTAGAATGTAGGTCTCATATGAAGTGTTCTTTACAGCCTCGCAGCTGCAGTGGTGCGAGAAGGAACAGAGCATAATATGCTCTGGCAGTCTCGCCCCTGCGGCTGTGCGAGAGCAAAAAATCAAATGAGTATATATATATATATATATATGCATATATATATATATATATTTTTTTTTATCAGTTTTTTGCTCTTCTTATGTACATGTGATTCGAGGTGGGCTTGGGTAATAGCATTTTTGGGTTCCTGCTCGTGCTACTCCCAGGCTGTGCTGATGATGATCATGGGAGGGCGATTTGCAAAAACAGGGAAACCAATGCCGGCAGGTTTGGTTGCTGTTTTGAGTGCTGCAGGGCTGTGTTTCAATGTCTGGAAGATGAAGCAGTAGGTAGCCTGTGACCGCATCGTCCGACGGCGTGCGAGTGCATGAGCAAACAGGTCACAAGAGGTAGGTTGGAGTTGTGCCGGATGCATACGCAAAGCATTGGCAACATGTGGGGAACCTAATTTAATAAAACTGATGTGAGTTCGGCTTATGTTACGCCGGTCTTCAGTCAAGTCACCAGCCCATGAGCCGCAACACGTGAACAGCTGCAAAGCAAAACTATTGAACCGAAATCTGTGCATACAGTTTAACTAGATCACGAAGGAAACTGACAATGTGTGAGCATGCCAACACACACAGGGCAGCAAATGCCAGCTTCCCGATGGCGTCATGGGAAGGCCGAAACTCATGGGTTTTTCAGCATATCATATGCTAAAGCGCGTCGTGTTCAATCTTGCCGTCAGGTCACATCTTGTGCGTGTCAGCGGCCATCTGAGAAGACAGCAGTTTCATGTGGCAGGTCTTCAGCGCTTCAGGATGGAAGAGTGCAAGAAACTTCCAGGTGTAGTGGCCATGCGGCCCTGGAAGCTTGGGCGTGTGCCGCGCCAGGGCCGCCGAGTCTCCCGGAGGCTGAGTGCGCACAACATTCCAACGCAGTGGTAGGTTGCAGCAACAGTGCTTATCAGATCGCCCAGCTCTCGGACAGAGTTATCCGTGTCCTTGGGCGGAATCCGAGGCCACAGTTTTGGATTTTGGGCTGGACCGAATCACCTCGTGAGACATTGCACTTGCTCTGCAACGCTCTGCCTGTGCAAGTCCTTTCTCCCTGACGGGGACAAACTTGTATTTGGCCAATGCCCCAGCTCCGTTTGAGATTGCAAGATGCGGAGCAAAGGATTCGTGCCATTTTGGGATTGAACGTGTGTGAGTGAGGTTGGGACGGGCACCAGCCGGATCCTTATTGATGCGGGTGAGGGCAAAGCCGGAGTGCTGCAGGCCCGGCAGTATTGTCATGAGATAATATCGCAGAACGGGAGCATCGAAGGGGCGTGCACCAGAAACCCACGAAGCGTGCCTTGTGTGCGTGCCGTTTTGTCAGTCGCTTGAACTGGCACGCAAGATGTCAGGACTTGGTAGACGTCATGGCCCAGCATGGCTGCCACCATGTTTCGCAAATAGTGTTGCCCTCATCCTGTTTGATTCTGCTGGCTTGTGACCGGAAGGTAATAATGGCTTGCTGCAGAAAAGGTCATAACGCATTGGCACATCGATCATTTGCTCGGAGTGCACACCCCAGCCTTTTCCGTGAACGGTATCAGCTGGGGTTATTCCGGGTTGGATCTGCTTAAGTGGGACAGCGCTTCGTTTCTTTGTGCGACAAGTCTTTTGCCAGAACTCCTTTCTTGAGTTCTCATCAGCTTGCTGCAATGTGGCTCTATGGTTTGCAGTAACTGGTTTTGTTTGGTTTGTTTCTGATTCTCGACACAATGTGAATAGATCAATTAAGCAACAAGGTGCCAGAACTGATGGACCACTTCGGCTCCGAAACGAAGGTTCGTAAGTACATGCCCAGTGAGGCGAGGTTGCTTTGGCATGTCCATTTGTGATCATTTGTGTGATTCAACTCATTTGGGCAAGGGCACATCTGTGGGCGAAGTCGGCAATGCGGAGGGTGAGTGGAGCCCTGTGGAGTTACTGCGAGGGCCCTGTACATGTGCTGTCGCTGGGGAAGACTGGGCGGCATGCTTCAGAAGCATGGCAGTTGCTTGTGATACTTGTTCCCATGGAAGCTCCAAGCAGCTGGTTGGGATGTTGTTCATGGAACGAGTACTGCACCGAGGAGGCTGATCGACTTTAGATGTGTAGTTCTTGGCACCTAATGACGTAGTAGTGACAAGCCAATTCCAGCTACTGCAGGCGTAATTTTCCGTAAACATGTTCAATGGGTCGAGCAATGTGCCGGCTGCGGGTGCCGTGTGGCCTGACCAGAGCACGGCATATGCAGCAGGCGACTCGAATTTAATCGGATCCGGTGTGTATGAGTAGAAAGAGGATAGAAACAGGAGTTGCAGCCAAAACGTGGCAAGTTCGGAAGAGTTGAGATGAGCTGAGCTGGTTCGTTCGGAGGGGATGTCGAGCTGCTGTTCTGCAAGTTGCACTTGACCGGAGCCAGGAAGTGAGCGTGAAGAGTGGCAATCATGGTGGGATCCAAATGCTGGAGGTTCTTTTGAATCATGGCAGGCACTGGAGCACTGCTTGGTGTGCTTGACAGTGCTTTACGTTGCAATTCGTACTGTGCTTCCTGCACCGCTGTTGAAATCTACGTTGCCACCTCATCCTTGCATGGCTCTGTCGGCAGCATGAGGCAGAAGCCGATTGGTACAAGTGGTCACACATGCCGCAGAATCCCGCGGAGCAATTTGCAGACGCTTGCCTTCGCTTCTTTACTACCGTGCCGAGATGCAGAGCAACACAAGAGTTTTTAACAGTTGTACCTAAGGAAAGGCGTCGGCAGGGTCAGGGCAAAGGGGATCCTTGGAACAGAATTCCAGCGCGTCGATGTGTACCGCTTCAGTTTCGCCGCGAAGTTTCATGGCCAGTGCAAGAAAACCAGAAGCTCAGGAGGCAGATGTTGTTGCACTGAGCCTGTTGAAGCAGCTTCAGCAGGACGAGGAAGGTCATGTCCAGGCCAAGGCTGGAAGACACAGTAGTGTCAGTAGTGTTGGCAGCACTGATGCAAGGACTTTGTCCGCTGTCGTTCATTGCGAGCTAAGCTTTTCCAGCAAATATCAATTTGCGGAAGAGTGGTCCTTTGCTGACCTGGAACTGACCCTTGAAAGGATGACCTTCCCTGTTCGCAGGCTCAGGCATCGGAAGATCAGGTCCTTGCTGGCCAGATGGAGTCAGCCGTGGTTCCTCTCGCCGGACTTACCGGTGCTTCGAGGAGTCCAGTGTGTTGTAATATTCAGGCGGCATCATTTGCACATATGCAAGCATACTTCTAATGCGGTAGCCGTGACTCCGTAATCATCGTCGTTGGCGCCGTCGTCGTCGTCATCGTCGTCGTGTCGTTGTCGCCGCAGTCGTTGTCGTCAATATGATGTTTCAGCTTGCTGCTTGCTCTTGCTTCTTACTGCTTGCTGCTTGCCGCTGTTGTTGTGGTTGTTAGGTTGTTGACTGTTGGTTTGTTGGTTGGTTTGGTGGTTTGGTGGTTTGCTGGTTTGTTGGTTTGTCAAAAGTATCCATCCGATTTAAGTGTGGCAACAAGCAGCGCCCGGCAGGGTGGAGTAACAACAATTGCTTGACCACACGCGGCTCCCTGCCAAACATAATCAAACGGGGATCTCCGCCACTGGCAACAGTGATCGTGGCCATGTGCCAAAGCCCTTGATTTGTTCTTTCGATGAATGCTTCCTTTCTGTTGTTTGCTGTTTGCTGTTGGCTGTTGTTGTTCTTGTTGTTGTTGGCGCGGGTGGTGGTGGTGCTGGTGGTGGTGGCGGCGTGAGCAGCACCGGAACCAGCAGCAGCAGCGGCAGCAGCAGCAGGTGTGACGCACAACAGAGCATAAGGACAACCCTGGACCATCGTGGATCCCGATACATGAGAAAAGGAAAGGCTAGTGTATGCCAGAAACTCATTCAAGCAAACCTGCACTAGGATTTTACAAAGTCTAACTTGTAGTCGAACCGCGCCTGCTTGTTGTATCGTCACCGATGTCCACACAAGAAGCTACGCTTGTGGCCATGCCAGGCTGCTTTTTTGGCAGGGGAAGGCTTCGAGGACGAGAGCGAGGATGAGCAACAAGAAGCGGAAAGGACATCCTGTACTAGAGAGGGGGCGCGGCAGGGGCAGGTATTTTGCTCTGGCAGGATAGAAAGGGAAGCGTTGGACCTTGTAGCGCCGTCCTCGGAAATCCTAGCAAAGCGCTAGCAGCTAGCAGATATGCAGGTATGCGAGTCATTTTCGTAAATGGCCAGAACTCGAGCACCAAGCCCAGAACTCGAGGCAGGCATAGACGGACAGCTTTCAGCAGAAGCAATTCCATTTGCGCCTGGGCTGTTTTGCAATTCGAATGATGACTTTTTTTCGTTTTCTTCTTGTTTAGACGGGTCAACATCGGAGTTTAAGTTCGCCATTTCGGTGATTATGGTTGTTTGGAACATAGATAGGCATCATATTCCTTCTCATGATGGAACATTTTGCGAAAATCTCGGGGTCGTGTCATGGGAGACCGAGGTACCAATCGGCGGCTTTGATGCGCGGGACCGAGACGTCTCGGAATGGCAGCTTAGCTCACAGGCTGTCCTGCAACCAAGGCCTTCAGCCCGTTAGAAAACATCGCCGAGGAGGAAGAGACGAAGATACCCTGAGCACCTGCTGCAATTTTACCATGCAGCTATGTCTAGCAGGCTGACACCGCGGCACATTTCCGCTATGCTGTGACATGGTGTTGTCGTTTTCCTGTGTGTGGTGTGTCGTATGCACATGCGAGAGAGTCATGAGGTCTGTTCATTTTTTGTTTCTGAAGCAGTTCGCTGGATCCGGAAAGGGACTGAAACAGGCAGTTCAGAAGTGCTCTGCCTCAAGGCGCATACTTGCAAGCCACCTTGGAAGATGTCGGGTTGGGCCAGACGATTCTCCGGATACCAGCCGAGTGTCTTGGGCGAACGTCATTGAAAGTCGATTGACGGATGCAGAAGCGGGATAGGGATCAAAAAAAGATAAATTAGGATCAAAAAAATTAAATTAGGATCAAAAAATAATTAAATTAGGATCAAGAAAAATTAAAACACAGCAAGAAGAGGGAAGGAAGGAAGAAAGACAGAAAGGAATGAAGGAAGGGAGGAAGGAAGGAAGTCAGGAAGAAAGGAAGGCAGGAAAGAAAGAAAGAAGCCAGCAACGCGGGAAGGAAGGAAGAGAGAAAGGAAGGAAGGAACGCGGGAAGGAAGGAAGAAAGAAAGGAAGGAAGGAAGGCAGGAAGGAAGGAAGAAGGGAAGGAAGGGAGAAAGCCCGGAAGGAAGAAAGGAAGTAAGAAAGCACGGAAGGAAGGAAGGAACGCAGCAAGAAAAAAAGCAAGGAAGGAATGAAGGAAGGAAGGATAAAGCTTGTAAGGAAGAAAGGCAGGAAGGAAGAAAAATGCAGGAAGGAAGCAAGGAACGCGGAAAGGAAAGAAAGAAGCCACGAAGGAAGAAAGAAAGAAAGAAAGGAAGAATGGAAAACAGACGCGCAGGAAGGAAGCAACGAAGGAAGGCAGCAGGGAAAGAAGAAAGAAACGGAAAGGAAACTGAAATGAGGACGGAAAGACAGAAAGCAACGAAGAAGCACGGAAGGCAAATAAGAGAGGAAATGGCAAAGGAATGAAGGGAAGGCACAACCGAAAAGAAAGCAAGAAGGCACAGAGAGAAAAAGGAAAACACAGAAGGCAGAAGAAAGCAAGGAAGGAAAGCAAACTAGTGCAACAACAGCTACTACTGCTAATACTAGTACTACTACTATTATTAGTACTGGTACTGCTCCTATCGCCGCTACTGCTACCACTACTACCACCACCACCACGACTACTTCTACTACTACTACTACTACTACTGCAAAAACTACTACTACTACTACTACTACCACCGCTACCACTACCACTACCACTACCACTGCCGCTGCCACTGCCACTGCCACTGCCACTGCCACTGCCACTGCCACTGCCACTGCCACTACTACTACTACTACTACTACTACAAAACTACTAGTATTAATACTTTTAGTACTAGCACTATTGCTACCAGCACTAGCGCTACGACGACGACTACCACTACTACTACTACTACTACTACTACTACTACTACTATGACTACTACGACGACGACCACTACTACTACTACTACTGCTACTACTACTACTCCTACTACTACTACTACTAATTATTATTATTATTACTGCTACTACTGCTACTACTGCTAGTACTACTACTACTACTGCTACTGCTAAGGGTCTCGGCTTGAGCGAAGCCTGAGTGTAGGGCCGCTGTTCTCGACCATGGTTTTTCTGCGCGTCCTGCTTGTTATCTTGTCTTTGATAACAAACTCTGGCTCTGGTTCTCTCACAACACTTATCAAGCTGCGCCGGTCCCAATTCCGGCGGTGGGGACCTCTACCTATGGAACATGATGTTATGGTTTACCCTACAGACCCGAGGGTTCGAACAGCTGCCAGTACTGTTCGTGGAGCCGCCTTGGCGGTGAAATTGTCTGGATCGAATTCGGTTTCTACCCACAGCTGGGCGCGAAAGCGTGCATATAGACGAGCTCGACAACGGGCTGCTCTTAACGGCGGCACCTGGTACCGAGGNGCCTTGGCGGTGAAATTGTCTGGATCGAATTCGGTTTCTACCCACAGCTGGGCGCGAAAGCGTGCATATAGACGAGCTCGACAACGGGCTGCTCTTAACGGCGGCACCTGGTACCGAGGAGTTTGGCGCAGTGCTGCTTCGCTTGGCACTTCTGCCTCGGACGTATCGACACAGACGCCTTCCTCCTCGAGACGCTGTCCTTCCATGCAGGGCCGCAGACAACGCTTGAAAGTACTTTCCTACAATGTGGGAGGTATGAGTGCTGACCTGTATGATGTTTTTCATATTTGGCTC
>BGNK01003855.1:0-18019 GCA_003297005.1 Symbiodinium sp. clade A Y106
CGCCTCCAGGTCAGCTGCCGAGTAAGACATGGCTCGGCCGGGAAAGGATGCTACACGAGAGCTGGTTGCCGAAAAAGGCGACGTCGAGCCGGAGCAGCTGCCGGCACGACGAGTCGCTCATGTCCATGCGCACACGCGTGTGCTACACAACAAACAACATCCGTCCCACCGTCCCGTCCAAGGCTGCGGCCGGCGCAGAGCGAAGAGGCGCCGTGCGGGCCGCGCCGGCCCGCGGAGAAAGCGATCGGGTGCGGCTCGAAGGGGCTCTTTCTGCTCTGAGCTGCGGCGAGGAGGAGGACCTCCAGTCAGACGCTGAAACCTTGTCGGGACCCCAGGCCTTGTCGTCGCAGTCGCCTGCCAAAGCTTGGAAGGGCGTCGCCGGTGAGGTCCAGCAGGGGACTCCGCCTTCTCTCAAAGCCGAAAAAAGCAAACAGCTTCCGACGGAAACTCGTGCTCCGCATGCTCCGCCTCTCGACTAGCTCCTTCGGATCGCAGGCCTCACCTCGATTCCGTGAGGCATGGTCAAGCCCTGATTGACGAAGGTTCACATAAGTAGCAGGCAGGCACACTTCCGGAACGTGATCATCTTGAAGGCTCCTGAGCACGCTGCCCTCAAGGCCCCCCCCCCCCCCCCCCCCCCCCTAGCCTGCCACCTCGGGCCTGCGGGAGGGGCCGAGCCCCCGGTGCGCGCAGGGGGGCTGAACGTATCGGGGCAAACCCGCAGAGACGACCGCCCCTCCAACGTATACCACCCAGTCGGGTNCCCCCCACCCTCTCCCGATGCCGGGCCACTTGGGCAAGCTGGGGGCGGTCGCCCTCGGACTCGCGAGGAGACAAGGTCCTGTGAAGGTCAAAACGTTGTAGGTACCAGCCCTTCAACGTGATCCCTCAGGTCCTGGAGAACGGGCGCTTCGGCTTCAGGCAGGATCGGTGCAGGGAGATCGTCAGCATGCCTCCAGTCTGCGCTGTTCATGCAAGACTATCACCGCTCCCAAGACTCCGCATGTCACCACACGTCTCCCCAGATGCATGAGACTTTGTAGCAGCTCGGGTGACGAGATCTGCAGTCCCTCGGAAGGTCCGTCGGATCGCTCTGGATCCGTGCTCGGAACCTGGTACTCGTGACCATCAAACTTAAAACACCGACTCGCGGCTCGTTTACTCCTTTACCTCTACCTCTAGAGACTCCAGCACATCCAGCACCAAGGCGCCTCATCTCCTGTCGCGTCCGCCTTTGCATCGCTTCGCGTCGGCCCTCAGAGCAAGACTCGACAACCGCACCGTGCTGATCTCTTCTTTCCCGAGCTGCCGCCACGGCACTTCTGACCAGTCGGCTAAACGAAGAAACGGATAAAGGCCCTGCAGAGGTAAACAATGCGACCGCATCTGCAGCTGCCCCGTTGTGCATCTATCAGGGTGTCCTTGTACGCTGGGCCACTTGGGGCAATTGTCGGCCTCCCTTTCGGTGCTCTTTAGGGCTTCGCTACAAGCCAACAATCCCTGTGCCTGGCAGGAAACTCTTGGCCCACATCGCCGTGTCTTGGACGCAGCACCATGGCAGCAGCTTCAGACTCTACACTTCCTTAATGACCGAGGGAAGAGTCACCGAATCTTCGAGCACCCTGCCGCATCCCCACTCCAAAGCGTGGACATGAAGACTTCCGTAGCGCTAGCGCCTCTGGGCTTTGTATGTTTGCCTTCCTGCAGTCCTGCAGCTTAAGCCTGAAATCGGAAGCAGCATCTCTTGAAAGCCTCAGGCACGACGCGTCACAGAGGCGTTTTGCTCAAGATGTCGCTCCACCTCGATCCAAAGGTCACTCTCGGACCCATCACCTGCTCTCAGCGCATCGGCACCTGCAGCCTTCAGAAGCCTCCTTCGATGCTTTGGCCTCAAATCCAGACTGCTCGAATTCTCTCAAAATACTCTCACAGTGCATGCGGACCACCTGCTGTTTGCCATGGGAACCTTTGAAGCCAAGCATCGCCGCAGCCACGCGCACGGCCTGTTCTCGCACCCTTTCTTGCATCTGGGCCTGGACTACTGGAAGTGCCACCACCACACCACACTGTCGCCCACACTGTCGCCCACACTTTCGCAGACGAGCTCTGGCTTATCTCTCTCTGAGGCACCGTATCTTGCGCCATCGCCTGGATCTCAGCCTCCTGAGTGCACAAACATGGCTCAAGCTGACCTGCAGCTCAGCATGGCCTCACGAGCAAGGAAACTCTTCCCGAAGAAGCCAAGGTGCTAAAGTCAGGACCTCACGCTTGAGAGACCCAGCAAGCCTTCAAAGTTCAAGTTCAAAGAAGTCACAGGGAGAAGCTCAGAGCTCAGAGCCCTGGCAATGCGGCAAGCGGCTCATAGTCCTCCAGCTCCACGGCTTTCCGCTTTCGCTCCTTGAGCTGCTCCACAAAGGCCAGCTTCGGCGCACTCAACAGCCTCCAGACAGCTCCGGATGGCTCCGCAGGACAGGGAATAGAAGGACCACACATTTCGCAAAACTTGCAACAGGCACAGCATCGCACAGCATCGCACGGCATCGCACGGCATCGCACCGCTGAAGCTGAACTGCCTGAGCGCCCGAGTGCGGCCGGCGGCTGCCGCGGCCTCGGCACCGAGCTCACGTTGCTTCAGCTTCGCCGCCACGTCGAAGCGCTCCGCAGCAGCGGCCCGGCGCTTCAGCGCTGCCAAAAGGGCGGCTTGCACCAGACCCGTCGCCCAGTCCTCCAGACAGCGCTCCTCGCTCACCTCGGGTGCCCCTGCTTCGGGCCTCTCCAGTCTCTCCCTCCGTCTCTCCTTCATCGCTTCCGGAAGCTCTTCCTTGACGTCGCCACTGCTTGCACCGCTTCCTTGCCATAGCAGCGGCTTTGCAGGCACCATCCTTCCGCTCAAGGCGTCCTTGTAGCCGCGGCGCTTTCGCACGGTTTGGTCCTGGCCTCCACATAGGCTCCCGGCCTCTGCTCGACCCAGAAGCGTGAGAACCCCAAGTCCCACTTCCTCAGCAGCACCCTCCGACATCACAGACTCCTCTGATCGATAAAGGAAATCCCCTCGCGGAGAGGCCAGGAACCCAAGAGCCGCAGATATCAGATCGTCGGAGAAACCAAAGTCGGGGTTTTGCGTTCCGTCCTTCCCTTCGCCGAGCCTGCGCAGCATCGCCTCTGTCTGCGACGAAAGCTGAGAACGAATCTTATGAACCTCCGCAAGAGACTCCTCAAGACCAGGCTTCAGCTGGCACTGGGCGCCGCCAAACTCCACCTCCTTCTCGGAAACCCTCTGTGGTGCACTTGCCCCGAAAATGCAGGCATGAGCACTGCTCACCGTTGACTCCACCTGACTGCTGGGCATGCAGGGCATAACATAACAGTTCACAGATAATCGGCTACAACCTCGGCTGTTTGCAAGCTGCACAGACATAGGTTCGCGGCGCCTCTACTTCGAAGCCGTCGATGGCCTCGCCACGCAGACGCCAGCCATCGCCGGGACGAGGGACCAGAGCAGCGCAGAGAGCGGCCAGAACGCACTCCCGCCTGCCGTCGCCATCGCCCCTGAGACGAGGCTAATGTCAAGGAGCCCGCGGGCCAGGTTCTTAGAAAAGACAAAGTACAAGACCGTGCGTTCTGAGAACCACAACTAATACGACCTGCAACACCTGGACCTGAACCTGCTGGTGACCGCTAGCTGAGCTACAGCATGGCTTGCACTGTCCACGCTCTTCCTGTTGATGCAGATTGTTGCATGTTCGTCTCTCCATCCAGAACCGCAGCTACATCATCGCCACAATACCCAAAAGCAGCGTTGGCATACCGGCACATTGCCACGACTCTGGCATCCAGCGCTTCCCAGACGACATCACCTTTACGATGCCTCTCCTGGTCGTGGGCCTTCCACTCCCTCCACTTCAAGTAAGCAGCCACCATGACGAAGTGCCCCGACCAGCACGTCTGCGAGCCGGAAGGAGGTGTCTTCCGAACCTTTTGCCAAAGCTTTCTCAGATCCTTGTTTGGTGTCAGGCCGCCAGGCAGCGGTTGTAGCAAGACGATCGCAGCCGCGACGGGCACGAGGCATTTCCAGGCCGAGCCGAAGAAGAGGGCCCTTAACACTGCCGGCGACAGTGACGGAAGCTCCGACGGCGGTAAACGCGCCCTCGCAGTGGCCATCCAGGTTCCTAGGGCCGTGAGTTGCACCTGGCCGTAGAGCTCTCCGGGTTCGAGGGCCCCGAGCTGCCAAAGCCGTCTCGAGGCTGCGAGAACTGCCGCATTATCAGCTTCGACCTGCGGGCGCTGCGAGCCCTGTGGGTTCTTCTCTGCGCCATGTACGCAGGAAAGAAGCTCGCCCGTGAGAAGTGTCAGGCCATCGGCCTCTTCATCCTTCGTGCCGGCAAGGTCGGCGAGATAGGGGTCCAGTTCACATTTTGGTTCCAAACCTTCGTCCCATTGCTCGCAGCTTTCGAGATCTGCGATTTGGTCTGCACTTGCCGACGCATTCTCCTGCACCTCTTCGTCCTTCACCTCTTCGTCCTGCAGGGTGTACAGCCCTACCGGTGCCATGACCCGTGGCTCTGCGCTCGCGACGAGTCCTCTGCTCGGTATGGAGCTTCATGCCACGCATCATCCCAAACGTGCTCGCCGCATGCCCCAGCTGCCATGACATTGTCACCGCATCGACTGAACCGCAGGAATGACACAATCAAAGTAGCATGCACCTTCACCCAGCCTGCACACTGAACTTCCCCATGAGCCCTATGAATCCTCCAAATGCTATCAGGCTTGCCGTCGGAGCACTCCAGCTCTGGAAGCCTTGATCCATCCACATGCTTACAGGTTGTCACGGAATGGCCAGCTGGATGCAATTCCCCAAGGAGGTATGAGAAGTTGACATAAGACATGGCATTGCATCGCCGTGCCCCTTTTGTGCAAGCACTGGCGAAATACACCGGCACACCAGAAATTAGATGTGCCAAGGTGAAATGGACCTCTGCCCGGTGTAAGCCTTACAAGCTGTCATGCAAGGTGGCTGCTAAACCATCTGTGTTGTCGACGTGCCCACATTTCTCAGATGCAGGTCGAACTAACTATGTGCATATTTGCCTGCAAACTGAAGGCATCTGAAGGCGCTCGTGTTAACAACACGGATGATTGAGCAACGCAGGCATTAACAACCTACGAACTGGCATCGATCGAGAATCGAAAGCTTCATGCATCCTTCTCCTCGAGACCCCCAAGGCTCTCGAACAAAGCTTTCCGCCGCTGCCTCCACAAGCATAGTCTGGTCACGACGACCGCAGACGATGTTGCGGAACTGAGCAGTGCAGCGCGCCAAATCCATTTTCGGAAACCCTGGCCACCTGTGCTGCCAGGTGAAACAGCGCTTCCTTCCTTTAGGCGCGCGCCAGACAAGAGTGGAAGCGATCGAAGCTGCCTGAGACTCGAAGCGCCTGCGCAATCAGTCCTCCGGACTCTGCTAGGCGCTAGGGCGGCCAAGTATCAAAAGACTATCAACTTCCAAGATTACCCTTACACTGACTCCAGGATAAGAGTTTTGCGGTGTAATTCCTAGCAACGGCCCAGCAACTGAACCTGAGCCGTAACCTAAGCACTGCCACGTTGTGCACATGCGGAACATATCGATTGCCCTTTGCTGCGGATTTCATGTGTGAATGTCTAACCAAGCCATAGATGCTGCCAATCCGATCTTTCTGTAACGCGCAGGAGCAGCCCTGCAGTTTGTCTGCTGGCATGCTAAAAATCGTCGCGAGTCACAGTAGCTGGCAGCCGGTTGTCGCATCCTGCACAAACCGGGGAATCTGAGAGGGACACTCCCAGAACAGCTCCACGAGCTCACGCTCGGGATACGTGCAGCCTGCTGTGATGCCGGCAATGCTCGCACGACCTTGCTCTCGCGGCCGCTATTTAGAAAAGGAAACACTTTGCACTGATCTGAGCCTTCGACGGCAGCAAGTTCCGAACGAAGCTCTTGATGAGCTTGCCTCTCGTCTTCGCGGAATCTCGCACGTTTGCGTCCACACTCTCCGGGCATCCGACCTCAAAGCCAGCACAGACTCGCGGCCTTGGGACAGAACCATAGACATCCACTGACCTTTTGCGGTTGAACTGCTTCAAAGGATCTCAGCACGCTGCAAAGCTGAAGCTCTGGGCTGACGCCTCCTTGAAGGGCCGGTAGCCTTGTGGCGTCCGCGACCCAAGCAGACCCGACGAAAGGAAGCCTCAGCCTCGCCTCTCCAACTCTTCCAGCTGCTGAGCCTGAAGCACACGAGAACATATGACTAAAAGCCTTCAAACGAATCTCTGCAGTGAACCCCTGAGCCTGGAGGCGCTGCTCGCTCTCCAGACGTTCCAAATCGAGGCGGTACAACTCTGCACGAAAGTCCTTGTTGCAGAAGTCAGACATGGCAAATGCCGCTGGGACTGCTTGACAGCACGACCTCCTCCCACTGGGTGTCGGGGACAGGGACTGGCAGCCCCTCGCATGCCATCTCGCAACAGATACCAGGAGCAGTCTTCGCATCTTTCGGCCTCGGCGAAGTTCGGGCTCTCGTCGAGCTGCTCGCAGGCACTCGAAGCCCCATCAGGGCCATCTTGCCCGGAACACTCCGAGGCCCTGTGCAAAGTCACCGAAGGTTTGGATATCGCACTGAAACCTCCCCTCCTCGTCGACTCCGGGACCAGCGAAGCCAAGGCTGGTGCAGTGGCCGAGCGTCGGAAGGCTGCCTCTTGGAAGAAGCGAGCATCGCCCCAAAAGCGCAAACCACCGAGAGCCCCCAATTGTTCCAAGAGCCTCGAGTCGCTGCCTCCACTCTTCCAAGCCTGCGACTGGAAAAAAAGCATGATGTGCTCCACTCGGCCCAACAACTCCGATTCCGGCGGCTTGGTGCTGCACCCGGCGCAGGCTTTGTCGGTGGCGGCAAAAAGCCATCTGTCATTGCCTGCACTTGAAGGACGCACGCTTTGAGAGCTGGCGTTTGAGTCGGCAACGGGCCCAGCCTAGTGCTGTCGCAGCTGCTTCATGCTCTCGCAGGCTCGCAGCTTGGAGCTGGAAGGTGCTGTGCCAACTGGGTATGCGTGAGTCTGATACTGCCTGTCGGCCATGACTTGACTGCTTGTTCTCTTTCCGTATCTTAGAGACGGCTGCAGAAAGAGCCGATCGATTCTAATGTAACAAAGACGCCTTGAGGCCTCTGCTTCCCCCTTCCTGCCGGCGCCTGATGGACCGGCGGAGTTTCTGCGTCTCCGTCTCCAGCTCTTCACCTGCTCAGGTGGCCAAGGGTTCGGGACATTGGACTGCGCGTTCTGACAGAGCTCGCAACTGTTTACAAGCTGCATAATAGTATATAGCCAAATAGCGCTGTTGAACGGTGAACGCTAGCCTTTCTACGCCCTGTGAGGTTGCGGGCCCCATTAAAGGCAGCACTCCCTGCGACAAGTTCCGGAGCCCAGGTGGAATGGTGGAATCACTTCGCGGCCTCCTAAAAAAGCTCTGTCAGACGGATATGTTGCCACATCTAAGAGCAAAGACCTAATCCCAAGAAGCAAAACTCTTCCCGCAACCTAGGCGGACACCGGATCGATGGAAGAGTAGAGTACTGTACTTCGTATCCTCGATCTTCATCTTGCCAGCCCAATTTCGGCAGAGAAGCATCTACAGCAGTGTTCCGTTTAAGTGCACGGGCTTGAAGAGACAAACATCCTCGAAATCCAGGGCTTCGGACGGTAGTCGTCAAAACTCCTGCGACCTTCCCCACTCATGTTGCCCCAAAGACCCTAGCGAACAGCACGATGCCTAGAGGCTCCGCGACCGGCCGGAAGGCCAGGGGCCTCTGGCAAAGCCGGGAGCAGGTCTATTCCCGAAACATCATTTAAGTCCATATGACACCATCAAGAGAATAGAATAGAATAGAATAGAATATCAGTAGCATAAGTCCTACATGCTATAAAAAGATCGCAACAGATATTTGCAGTGATCATGTAGCCCAGAACCTACCTACCCAAGACCTCCAAGCGTTTGTGTGTGCCGGGCGTGGGACCCCAGGTCTTACACCCTAAACTCAAAACCCCAAACCATTCGCCAATTAGAGTTAATGTCCACAGTTCTTTGACAACTGCATGGCGAAAGCTTCTGCCGTGCGTAACTCTCGACCCTAATAATGCGATCCCTGCCGGAGTAGCACCTGAAGTCCTATGCCCTAAACCCATAAACCCAGTGCAGGAACTGTATTTCTTCAACTTCACACGACAAACATGGTTTCTTCCTTCACATCGTCGAATGGCTGCAAAAAACCTGTACAACGCCGCTGCTGCCGCTTCTGCCGCTGCTGTGGCTGCTGCATCGGTCGTTGCTCCTACTACGATTACAACTTCGACGACGCCGACAACGACAGCGAGGACGAGGATCTTGTTGCATCCCAGCAGCGTCCCAGCGCTCGGAGAGTCGGGAATCAGTCGGAGCAACTCCTGGCAACTGAAGGCGCTTTAAGGTCACTCCTTGGACTGCTGACAGCCTGCACGTCTGGCTCCAGAAAGAGGCCTTCAACGGCTCCAGACCGAAGAGTTCTTCAGACACCAAAGAGGCTGAGATGCCGGCTCTGTCTGAGCATAACGGATGCAGCCTGAACTTTAGCCGTTGCGATATGGTCCACCAATCACTGCCAGTAGCTAGTAGCTGCTAGCTGTGCTGCCTTCGGGCGGGGGCTCGACCTCGAGGCCCTGAAAGGATGGGGACGTCCAGTGCACGGTGCCACAAAACTCGGCTGCAAGACAGCGCCTCTGCCTCTGATAGGTGAGCATGCGTTCGATCTCTGCTTGCTTGATGCGCTCCCTGAGACAGGTGTTGAAGGCGTGATCCTCCTCACGGCGGTGCCAGCTTCCGTGCCTCTCTTCCTCCTCCTCCTGGCGTCTTCGCCGCAGCTCCCGTGCTGCCCAAAGGTCCTAGTGTAACACCACAGAAGGCAAGCAGAAGACTTTTAGGCTATCGGCGACGGAGCCTTCCTTTGCACTCGGATCATGCTAATGACCTTCCGGATGCATTACCATTGCATGAAGATGCTTGGATTGGCTTGTCAACATGCCGAGATCCGGGGCTACTGCGTCATGAACGATTTTGTAAACTGACGCGCATGTTCGGCACACTGGCACCACTTTGAGCCTGTACCTATGGGCGCAATCACAGTCAGATGTCGCCCCTGAAAAATGTTGCTGCGCGCCTGAAACCAGCCAAAGAGCGGTCCTCAGCTCCGCGAAAGGTGTGGAAGGCCAAAACGCGAATCTTCTCAGAGCCACCAACCATGCGCTTGGAGACGTATCCACCCCCTTGTTGCTCGTCCTCGCGGGGGGGGATATCCCGACAGGCTTTTTGAGAAGCTGAGAAGCTGAGAAAAGCACCGTCTGCAGCTTGGCTGCTGCGTTGGTCACGGTCACGGCATCTTTGGGGTCCAGTCGCCAGCTTAGGGCTTCCAGCCATCCTGGTGCCGGCGGCTCAACAACAGCGGTTCGGCCCCGCCTTGAGGTACTCGAAAGGGCTCGGGCCGCAAAGGGTGGGATGACTGCGAGCTTCCATGATCACGGAGAAACAGACCTCGGAGAGGCAGCCTTCAGCTAAATGCAACACCCCCCAAGGCCCGCGGCCTGGCCAGGAAGCGGATCTGCCACAGCGCGACGCGAGCGGGCCTGCGACGAAACTCCGAAAAGGTTGTGGCTAGCGCCGCGCGGCCCCCGCGGCGCGGCCGACCTTCGGCTCTTCGCCTCTTTCGCCTCTCGGCTTATCTCCCGGCTCCGGATCGTGCTCCAAGCAAGCGACCAGCTCCTCCGCTTCGGGCTGCGGCACTGAAGTTTTCAAGCTCATTCACCAGCCTCTGGCTCGAGCACAGGGCCCAGGGTCACATCCGAGAACAGAGATACCTCGCCCGGATTAGATCCAGATCCCCTGTCCCTTTTCAAACCGGTTCCGCTGTTGTCGGGCACCTTCTTGTTGCAGAGCTCCCTTCCTTGCCTGTCAGGGTCAGAGCTCTGCAAGTGCCATCGGTTGAACGACACCGCGCAACACCGTCTGCCGCTCTTACTTATCGGCACAACCTGGTCCAGGCATCGTCAAGCAGCTGGATGTCCTCAGGTCTCTGCACTCATGCGCAGACCAATGAAACCCGGTGGCCGCCCATGTCCTTCAAGCTGTTCGGGAAGCGAAATTCCGCTCGGCAGAAGTCGCCGTAGCACCTAAGAACTGTGTTGCTCGTTCTAGAGTGTCGGAAGCTCACTCTAAGGGGCCCCGTATTTGAGCCACAGACCCCGGGACACCCTCTGGCACGGGCAGCTCCCTGCGGGAACACTACACAGCGTCCAGGTCTTAGAAGCTGTCGCAGTTCACTCGTGCACGGTCCGAGCACGCTGCTGGCGCTTGGCACTCTTGCGCTTTCGACGCCCAAGCCTCGAACCGTCAAAAATGCAGAGCATGCAAGTAAGCTACAGAATGAGGTCATGACCCCAGCTTGGGCTCACTGACGGCCTTGACGACTTTCATCGGTGGGAGCCTGGAGGGTGGCTTGCAGACGGTTGTCCGGCAGCTCAGAGTACAGTAACTGTGCCGGTCAGACGCGACGGGAGCCCGATACTTTGCGGGCAGGAAAGAGAACCTTCACAGCTCAGGTGCACAGACGTCCTCCATCGCCCATCAACAGGCTCTGGATGGTGGTCATGCCTACGGAGCATCTCTGATTGCGAGCCCTGCTATTTTTTGCGCCTGCATCCCGGCAGGACGCAGTGATCCTCAGGCCAATCCTGCAAGCCAAACATCTATCAAACAGAACAAGTGCGCAAGCCGAGCTGCGTCAGGCAACATTGGCTCGTCTTGCATTCTGCTTGACCACTGGGCTGCGGGCGTCGATGGGCCTCTCTGGCTGAAGCGCGAGGCAGAGGCACCGCCCAGTCACTGCTCTCTCCGTACCGGTTTCTTCTGCCCCGGCACCTGACTGGGAGGCGGAGCTTCGCCGTTCCGAGCGAGGCCTGCGAGGCCGAGGCGCTTCGGCCCTCGGCTGGTGCTCATCTCATCTCGCTGAGGGACCTCCGAGCTCCCGCCGCCAGGGCACTGGAGCACTCCCGCTCTGGGGCTAGACATTGACGAAAGGCTGTCCAAGAAGAGACAGAGGAGTAAGTAAGTCTATTTCGGCAGCTAGTCGTGTCTGAACAGACAGTATCAAGGAGTCATTAATTAAGTCAACCAAATCTACCAGTCTCAACAGTCAAACGGACTGTGAGGTTGGCCGAGGCTGCACAACCGGCGGACGCAGCTTCAACTTGCATCGCAGCGCTTCCACGTGAAGGCACAGCACCCCAAACCCCGTGCCATGAGACTTTTCGATACCACATGTGCTGGGCTCGAAGTCAACTCGTCGATGTTTGGCGATGCAGCCAGGAGAGCAGTAGTCAAAGCCTGTCGTGACTGCAGGAAGTCTCCGAGCAAGGAGGGCGCAGGTTAAGTCTGAGTGCGGACCCATCTTGCTGAAGTGCTCTCCATCGGGTTTCCTCGTGGCACAGACAACAGCAAAGAAAAAATTGCTACATTGCTACATCCTACTACACTGCGGCCGAGCCACACTTTGCCGCACCAGTGACACTCGATTTCATGTAGGACCTCAGGGTTCCAGAGCGCTACGCACCGCTTGGTCTTGGATTCAACACCTCAAGCGAAATGCAAAGACCTAAGCAACCCCAAAATCAAAGACTCGGAAAAACCGATACCCACACATCGATTCGATGCATTCAGGCCTTCTCCGGCGGTTTGGGTGCTTGCCACGGATAGCTCAGGAATTCAACTGCATTCGCCCGGCATTGGAGCTCGTCCACTGATCCTGTGCGACACTGCATCCGGATTTAGAAGTCCTTCTTCCCCCTTCGAGTGTTGTGTGCGACTAAGTGATAAGTGCCGGTGCACCTTGACTCGGGACTGCATCTTGAATCATAGTGTCTGCTGTGACGGACTCACATAGTCACAACCTGTCACATGCGATTCTCTTCGTGGCCTCGCTGCAAGAGCTCGACGGCGTAGCCCAAGCCCGAACCCCCGAAGGCCTTGTCGACGGGCTCTCGCAGAATCGCAGAGTGGGCCTGTAGTCTACAGGGGGGTCGCCTGAAGGTCGCAGCGGAAGCGCAGGCCGGTGGCCAGCAGCAGCCGCAAAGGCGCCACGCGGCCGATAGCCTCCAGGAAGGAAGCCTCGGTCCTCAACAGACCAAGACTCGAACGCAGAACGCCGAAGCTAAGAGCCCAGAGCCCTGCCCCCGGTCTCCTCACGGGACGCCGGCCGGGATAGTCCTCGCAGGAAACCCACAGGCCGACTTCGAAGCTGCGAGCCCACACATCCGTCCTCCCAGGCCACATCAGCGGCTTGGGGTGGCGCGCAGAAGCCGACATAAGCACCGCGGTCCTCTTCAGCGACAAGCCGGCGGCTCTCTCAAACTTGGCCATTCTGCACCTGCAATTCCTGTATTGAAACCGGGCTGTCATCAGGAATGTCGAAGAAGGCGCACTTCCTGTCGGATCTTGCAGCGCTCACTTACAGTCCAAAACCAGGAGCGGCACCATGCCCGTCCTCCAGTCAGCACGATCTAGGTGTGCAAGGGCTTCTCGTGGAACAGATCCAACCATCATGAGCGGCGCCTTTGAGCGCAGCTGCGCCTGCGATGCAGATCGGCTGGAGGTGATCTCTCCCTACGAAATCGGAGCCTCGACACAAACTGCCAGCGCGTCCACATTCTCTGCGGGCACCTCACCGATGAAGCCTGGCCTTTCGCTCTGGCTCCAAGCTCGTGCATCCTACTTCTACGTACCGTCTGCGCCACGCATTCTAGGCCTTGCCTCAAGGGCTCTGTGCTGGCCGAGCCGCTGAAGCCACAAGCCAAGTCTGAAACTACCTGAGCTTGGAGACCAGCTTCACAAAAGCCAGTCGCAGGGACATGCCCACCCAGGATTAAGCCCAGATGCTGCTGATACGCAGGCTTCGAATTCTGCCAAGTCCTGGGAAGCTGAGCGCAACAAGAACACAACACAAGCCCCTCCCATCCGCCCACCCTCGCCCAGCCATCCCTCTGACCAATCCTGTGGTGGAGCTGTGCCCACGGCAATGTGCACGCCAGTCTCCCGAGTGATATCCAAGAGGATGCGTGGCTGCAAGGAAAACTGCAAGGGCGTCGTCCTGAGAAGGCAAGGCTTGGCAAGGTGCATGGTGCGGGCCCCTTTTCATTCCCGAGGCTGCTCGCCAAGCCACACCAAGATCAAGCCAGGACCATGCTCACGCACGAAGGTGCTTGCAGCCTGGAGCGCATCCTCCACAGGCCACAGCATGATACACTGGCCATGTACAAGCGACTTGCGCACCTCTTGGTTCAAATGGAGGTTATGCAGTGTGGATAAAGGCCACCGTCGCACCGCGGACAGACCTGCAGTCCACCGGGTTCACGGTCGAATGGATGGTGTTTCACACCAAACTAGCAAGTGTGCGGCGCGAAAGCTGGACGACATCACCAGGATCTAAACTCGCCGCCTGGCACGGAAAAAATGGCATCGCTACCGCGAGCGATTTTTGAACCTGCGAAGAGGTTCGAAGCAACGCCGACTGGTCATTCAGGAGCCACTCCTCGCGGACATGTTTACACGTCCTAGTTGTGTGGCCCGCCACGAAAGCCATGCGCCCGTCCCTGCACAGGACCGGGCCGGTGCTCAATGCATCAAGAGGTACAGGACCGACCTCAGAACTCGGACGGACACAAACACCGAGTCAAAGTCTGGAATCGCGTCTTAGGTGTGTTCAACAGACATCACCACGAGCGGAACAGGGTCCATTGCTGGCAAGACCTCACTGGCCCCCACACTCCTGTGCACCCTACCTACTGTTGATAGTCGAGAGCGGCACCGGTGGGGAACTGAGACTGCTAATGCCGCATGATCCGATTCCAAGAATCTTGCTTCTTAAAGTCACCGCCCTCTGTTCTCTCCCCTCGATTCAACACTGACGTCAGTTTAAGCAGCACAGCGTCGAGAATGCAAACATGAATAAACCCTGACCCAAAAAGGCTCGGATGACGCGAAAGATCTAGGCAAAGCAGGTCCAATTCATATGACAAGAATGCAAAATCACGAAATTGCAACATGTCCTGTTCAGCTTCGGGTCGTGACCAGCAACACACTAGGCAAACATAAATATCCATTCTTGCACGCACCCCCGCTTGCAACGCAGAGCCCCGCTCAACCTGCTTCTGCTCTGAGGAATGTACGCCGGAAGTGCGGGAACTCTCAAACACTCTCAACACTCCTAAAATACCCAACATTTCTGCACCAAGCATTTTTGGCAACTTGATTTCGTCGGGTGCCTTACCGCCCCAGCCTACTACTCCCTCAGCCCTGCCCACGCCCCACTCCAGCCCTGGCCGCCCACCCGGCGTCCCAAAGTAAGTGAAACGTCGCGCCCAACTATTTTGGTAAGCTGGGATTCCAAAAAGGTCGGCATTTGGTTACAATACCTTTGTGGCCATGCTGCTAACATGCCTGCCTTAGCTGCACTGCAAGACATGCAAGAGCTTTCTCTTTTTTTGTCTCCGGTGAGAACCTTCTACGAATGCTCATGACTAGCGCTCAGTGGCGAAAGCAAAGTCAACAGCCCCCTGCCCCTGCATTTAGGGTCAACCTCTTCTTCTGTGTTTCAGCGCCTTCAGCTTCAGCTGGTGGTCCCAGTGTCTCAAGGGGCTCCAACCAAAAGCTGCAAAAGCTCCCGCTGGTTTGGGTTCAGCACAATCGTTGTCTTGTTCCAACGAAAATCAAAATACTGGCATAATCTTTTTAAGAAAAAGTTTTTCTTTCTCGTACACTTTCGGAACCGCTTTGGCAAACACTGCTGACCCGAACGGGCCAACTTGCCACGGTATATTCGGTCCACTGTGGCCTCAAACGCTGTTCTTCCATCTCTTCCCACACTATTATGCAGCCAAGCTGCATGTCGAAACGCCCAACTATAAAATGGAACGTCCGAACCAATTGCACATCCATCTCTTTGCTTTGCAGTTGCCAACAGGGTCTTGGCCAGGCTGCTGTGTGGACGTATCTCGAAAAAGAACGAAACTGCACAAGGCTTCAACTAAAACCCCTCACCAAGCACAACACTCGGACAGAGCCCCTTTTTGCCACTCCACACGCAATTCCGTCTTGAGCCACGCGGACAAGTCTTGCAGCAAACAAACTACCTACAAGCGGATCTCCAAACACTTCTTTAAGGCCAACAAGCACTCAGATACTACTAAAACTCGTCTAACAACGTCGGAAAGCGGAAAACTGGCACAGACTAGAAATCTCTCACACTCCAAGTGTTGTAGTTTGATGCTGAACGCTTGAGCCAAATAAAGCTGCACGCCGCAGTGCAATTGTTTTTTCAAGTTTTTTTGCGAGCGATTTGCTTGTACTGTAGTTTGCACTTGTTGAGCCGCAGCGAGTTGCCACGCTATTGACTCTATCCAGAAGTTATGGAACCCATGGACAGCTAGACTTTCATCGATGCGATGGCAGACAGAACCTCTGTGTTTACACTGAAGACATCACCACAGCTGGTTGCGTACATGCGAAAGCTCATGGTATCAAATGCGGACTTTGTCACCTTCGCTCGTCCTCACTAGGCAGGTCTAGCATATGAAAGAAACAACGAGATTGCGAGTTTGCAACTGTAACAGCAACTCAACTGTTAGACTCAAAAAGCCACAGAACTGGAATTCTTTGGATCTGTGTTGGAAGTTCGTGCGCTGGAGAATGTCCGTTTCGACGCATAAATCTCAAGAAGTTTCGACGGTTTGTAAGGCCGTTCATCGGAAGCTCCGCACTGCTGTCAGGCGACAAGATTACTTCGCTTGCATCTTCAAACATCTGCGTTGTGTTTTCAAGGGCTTGGAGTGAGCAGGAAAATCTGGAGAGAAGGATGTGTCTAGAGAGAGGCAAAGAGTCGAAGCCCAAAATCTCCAATCCTCTCTTAGGGTTCCTCTTTGTCAAAAATAGCCGGGCGCGGCGTTTCGCGCGGTAGACTAATTCTAATTAAAAGAAGCTACCGGCGCGCGCGGAGCGCGCGCCGAACGGCGCACGGAGGCCGCCTTTCTACCAAAACGCCGCGCCTATTTATAGACCCGCATTTCGTGCGACGCACGGGGTCGGAGGCTCCAGGTCCAGCTTTTCTACCGCGCGAAACGCCGCGCCTATTTGTAGACGCCGCATTTCGTGCGGTGCACGGGGTCGGAGGCTCCAGGTCCAGCTTTTCTACCGCGCAAAACGCCGCGCCTATTTGTAGACGCCGCATTTCCACGGGGTCGGAGGCTCCAGGTCCAGCTTTTCTACCGCGCCAAACGCCGCGCCTATTTGTAGACGCCGCATTTCTTGCGGCGCACGGGGTCGCAATTTTTGCTGCGAAGGCATTCCAACCCTTTCCAAACCTCGATTCCATCCTTCAGAAGCCTTCCAAAGCCTTTCTCTTTCACCCAAGTCTAAACTCTGTACCCAAGCCTTCCCTTTTCCAACCTCTACCTTCCAACCTTTCACTTTAGCCTAACCTTTTCTAACATAAGACAGTTTTCACTCCAGCAAGCGGACTGGGCGGTCGCCAGCAACCTCCTCGGGCTGCACAAGAGGAGAGTTTACGCTATAGGCTGCTTGCGCAGGAACAAAGAGTGGCTTAAAAGCAGACATGTTTGCCCACGTCACACCGCCTGTGTCTCTTTGAGACTTACGCAGCTGACCAAACACTGCAAACATGTCTTGTCCGCCAAACCACTGTTTAAACTGGAAAAGACGGACCTGCAAGCGCATGAGGTCTTCCATGCGGGGGCCTTTCTCGTTGGAGCTTCCCACAGTGTTGAAAGGGCGTCTGCCAACCACTTTCCGGAAAGCAGCGAAAAAACCCATCAACTTTCTGTGTGCCCCCCTCTCTGACTTGTTCCTCAAACCTATCGCCCATCCACACGTGAACCTTCATTCTCTTAGAGAATTCAGGATGTGGTGGCTTATGCTTTACACAAGTGCATGAAAGGCAAAAATCACCTTCTGTCAAAACTTCCATCATACAATGGGCTTGACAAGTGCTTGTAAGCCTTAGCAGCATCTGTGTGGCAAACACTGCCGACGCAAGTACGGGTTGGTCTGAGTCTGAGTCTAAGAGCAAGGCCGATCGCATCTCGTGCACAGAGATGGGACCGCCTCCCTCTTGACCAGCCTGCGTAATGCGGCATGGCAGGCGTTCAAGCCACACCTGGAACCTTTGCGTGCCACTGCAAGTATCGCAGCTTCAAGGCGTCCCACGGACCTAAAAGCCACTTCGTCAAGCTTAATTTTCGCGTCCACACTAACACCTCCGTCTCTGTCTACAAGCAGACGTGGCTGCGAAGAGTGCAAGTAGGCTGCTCTTTGCTGCGCCTCGCCTTCATGACTTCAAAACCCCTCTTAAGCCTCTTTAAGCCCCATAAGCCCTTTAAGCTCTCTCTGGGGAGAGTGTTCCAGCTCTCCACTCTGTGATAGCTACAGGCCCTGGTTCGAGACATGGGTCAGAATTCGGTACTTCGAAGCACTGTCGATTCGCGGGCCTACGGCCCGCACATCAAGCGATCTCAGGGGCTCTGAAGTGTGAGCAAAACGGGATTTAAAGGGGCTTTTGGCGCGCGACACTTCGATTTAGCCGCGAGGCACTTCGCAGCTCGAGGGCGGCTCGCGAGCAGCCTGCAAGGCTGCATTCTGAGCAGCTTACGAGCAGCCTACGAGCTGCCGCAAGCAGCCTGCGAGCGGCTTGCGAGCAGCCTGCGAGCTGCCTACGAGCAGCCTAGCCTACGAGGCTGTATTCCGAACACTCTGCGAGCACCCTACGAGCAGCATACGAGCAGCCTACGAGCAGCCTACGAGCAGCCAACGAGGCTGTATTCCGAACACCCTGCGAGCACCCTACGAGCCTGCGAGGCTGCCGGCCTCTCAGCAGCTCGCGAGTCCCTCCGCGCGCCC
>BGNK01003855.1:40472-60725 GCA_003297005.1 Symbiodinium sp. clade A Y106
GCCGGGTCTTTTTAGACAATAGCAACAAATGTCTGGGGTACTACATCGGGTCTAAAAAGACCCGGCGGGGCCACAGCAAAAAAAAAAACACCACTTCCGAGAAGTAACATCGAGGGTGTCCCCCTCCCGGGTTCCATGTTCGTGCAAGGGTATGCAAAAAAATCCCTGGACGTCCTTGCAATTCCCAATCCCCAAGGCTCAAAATAGCCCAAAAGCCCTATATAGTATGGTCTTTGGGCCGAAAGGCCTTACAATGTGAGTCCTTAGAGCCTAAAAAAACCCTAAGGTTTAGGGCTTAGGGTGAATGCTAAACCCTCCAGCAAGTCCAGAGCCAAGCTGCTGGAAGTCCAGGCCATTCATGAAGGTTAGGGTCACCTGCGCCACGAATCTCATAGGGACCCTTAGGGGGGTAGGGGGAGGGGGGGGGTAGGGGGCCTTCATGCCCATTATCAGGACCTGATAAGGCCTATCCCTCCCCCTTAACCCTCCTAAGGTTCCCTATGACAATCGGTCTTCTTAAAATTAGGGTCACCTTCACTTGCTGCTTACGATACGGGTCCTACCGTCTAGGTTCTCTCGCTGCATACATATAGGTATAAGCAAATATTATATATATATATACACACACATGTAAATCAATGCATATGTACATATATATATATATATACGTGTGCACATGCGTACATACATAATTACATTACATTGCATTGCGTTACATTACCTTACAATACAGTACAGTACATTTCATTCGTACATACATACAGTTACATAATTATATACGTACATATGCACATACATACTCAGTTTTATTCCCCATGCAATACAGTTAGGGCCCGAGACCCGATAAGGACCCAATTATAAGGTCCCTGGAAGCATGGGGATTGACAGAAACCCCAAGCTGAAGTCTGGGTCGCTGGTGCCCTTCGGTCAGGTCCAGCGCTTGGGTGTCGTTCAATAGAATCCCTACCTGGGGATCCAAAAACCTACGGTTTCAGGGATTAGACCCTACAATTCTTGGGTCCAACGTAGGTACTACTTATAGACTTTAAATCCCAAAGCAGGTACTGCTTGCATACTTGGAGCCCGAGATATGAATCCTGCATTACCTTAATGGCCCTAGACTATGTGGGAATTACGGTATAGTCCCTGTTATGGGTAATGCAGGATTTATCATCATCAACCGTAGGTCCCACGAACCTTTAAGCCCTAAACCAGGACCTCCTTTTCGGAACCCTGAAAAGGAATCCTAGACATTTTATGGAAAACAGCTGGGAGTCTGCAAGAGCCAGTGCTAGTGCTACCGGCCTCTCTGCAACCAGGGATTAGGGTGTTGTTTATGGATTAGGGGCTCGATTCCTGTTGGCGTTAGGGTATAAAGCAAGTTTAGGGTGCATACCTGTGCAGACCTTCACTGCCGGCCGGTTTTGAGGGTCAAGAACCGAAGCAATCTTGTTACATGTTCTGCAGCTGATCAAGCACAGCACTGCTGTCACCGCCAGAGTCAGGATTACCCCAGACCACGACGGAGCCGTTGCCAAGGATGGCAGCACAAGCGTAGTCATTGGCATGGATTCGCTGCACATTCTTCAGCTGATCCTGCACAGCACTGCTGTCACCACCAAACTCAGCAGCACCCCAGTTCACGACCGATCCATCGCTAAGGATGGCGGCAAAAGCCTCTCCAGTGGCTTGGATTTGCTGCACATTCTTCAGCTGAGCCTGCACGGCAATGCTGTTACCCCCCACCCTAGGATGACCCCAGGACACGACGGATCCATCGCCGAGAATGGCGGCAAAAGCGTGCGGCGCGGATTGGATCTGCTGCACATTCTGCAGCCGGGTCTGCACAGCTGTGCTGTCACCGCCATCTCGAGCAAGACCCCAGGTCACGACCGATCCATTGCCCAGAATAGCAGCGAAAGCACGCTGAGAGGCCTGGATCTGCCGCACACTCTTCAGCTGATCCTGAACAGCACTGCTGTCACCGCCAGACCGAGGATCACCCCATGTCACGACCGATCCATCACCCAGAATGGCAGCAAAAGCACACTCAGAGGCTTGTATCTGCTGCACAGTTTGCAGCTGCGCCTGCACGGCAGTACTGTCACCACCAAAACGAGGATCACCCCATGTCACGACCGATCCATCAGCCAGAATAGCAGCAAAAGCACACTCAGACGCTTGTATCTGCTGTACAGTTTGTAGCTGAGTCTGTACAGCAGTACTGTCACCGCCAGAAGGAGGATCACCCCATGTCACGACCGATCCATCGCTAAGAATGGCCGCAAAAGCGTGGCGAGTGGCTTGGATCTGCTGCACATTCTTCAGCTGATCCTGCACAGCGCTACTGTCAGCACCATGGTCCACATCACCCCACGTCACGACGGATCCATCGCCAAGAATGGCAGCAAAAGCGTCCCATCCGGCTTGGATCTGCTGCACGTTCTTCAGCTGATCCTGCACAGCACTGCTGTTGCCACCACAATCACCGGAACCCCAGGTCACGACAGATCCGTCGCCAAGAATGGCCGCAAAACTGGTGTCGTTAGATTGGACCTGGTGCACATTCTGCAGCTGATCCTGCACGGAACTGCTTTCGCCACCACGGTCCGCATCACCCCACGTCACGACGGATCCATCGCCAAGAATGGCAGCGAAAGCGCTAACAGAGGATTTGACTTGAACTTGCTTCACATGCAGGGTCAGTGCATCATCATTCTTCACCGCGGCATCCTTGATAAGTACATGGGCATCCAAGATGTTGCCAAATGAGTCAACCAGCCGCCCTTTTCCGACGTGAAGTGCCAACTGTGCTCGAGCTTTCAATATTGCCACCTCTTCATCCAGCCCTGCTTTCACAGTAACTCTCTTGCCGCTCAAGAGTCCCACTTCCACTGTGATCGCCATGGTGCGTGCAGAAAGTGTAATACAAGGGCCGTAGTCATTGGAATAGGGTTTTGGGGTATATATATATATATAGTACTACAATCCGAATTTTGATAAGGAGCCCTCCAAACGGTATTGGTAATTATTTAGGGAAGGCCCCTACATTACAGCAAGTGTTCTCTAAGTTGCTTCGCCTCGTTGACCAACAGAGGCTTTGGGTTCAGCGCTTAGTGAAGGTGGTTACATGGGTAGTTCTCTCAAATTAGGGTCCCCTGTTAAGTCCCCAAAATAGTACGGCACCCTTATAAAGAAGGACCCTAAAAGGAACCCGATTTTAGAGAACTGGCCACGTCACAAATCTCATGTTGCATGAGAAAGTTAACAGATCTGTGCACAACATGGCCAAGCTCGCAAGGCTCGCCCAGGTTCATTTAGGGTTTAGGGTTTATAGGGTTTAGGGTTTAGGGTTTGGTTTAGGGCTTAATTAGGGTTTAGGGTTTAGGGACTGTTGCTGGAACTTGTTCGGCTAAATCTTATACCCCAGGCCCAGGAAACCGCAATATAAGGCCCTCCAGAGGAAGCCAGAAGCCTATACTATACATCCCGTGCAGAAAGGCCACACGACCCCGACGCAGTGCCTTAGAATCCGTATACATAGCCCCAAACACACCGAACCTAGACCGACCCTAAAAGCTCTACAGAGATCTGCAAGCAAAGACACCCTTTAAATTTTACAGACCCTATAGAACCCGACGAAGCTGTCATGTACTCTATCTTATGCCCTAGCTCAAGATATCTGAATCTAACTCTAAGGCCCTGAAGCCCAACCACTAACACCTGAAACACGCAAAACTCCAAAACACTATACCCCTACAATACCCTTATAAAGGCCCTAAAGTAATCCCTAAAAGAAGCCCCTCAAAACGCTAAACCATTGAGTTTTGGAATTCCTCGCAACAACACCAACCATGCCTCAGGCCCTACGCCCCACATAGTATCGGGGCCTTAGTACTTGGAACAGGGTTTGGGTGGTATATTATACTATGACTATAATACACCCATATAGTATGTACTTAGGCCTTAAAGTACCTATATAGGGACCCCTTTAAGGCTTAAGTATCTACTATAAAAGTACCATAGATCCTTATACCCTAAACCCTACAGAACCCCTTATAGAACCCCTTTAAAGGAACCCTAGTTTGGGTACCTGCAGCCCTTTGAGGACCCTAGGCCCTAAATTCCTAGCTTTTGGGTTTGGTCTCCGCTTGTCCCAGCCTCAGAGCAGCCTCGCAAGACCTCCAGCCGCTTTTGGAAGCCCTGAAGACGAGGAGGTGCCCCCCAAGTACCCCTTAATAGAGCCCCTATGGTCCTTAATAGTGGGTATCTAAGGTATAATAGAGGGTAGTTGGGGGGTGCTGGAGCAGGTGCGGCCGTTTTCTTCTCCGGGCTCCTTTCAGGGTACCTTTAAAGGAATCCTATAAAGGGTACAAGGGTTCCTTTCAGGGTACCTTTAAAGGGATCCTACAAGGGTACAAGGGTTCCTTTAAGGAAGTCTTGAGGGCTTTTTAAAGGAGTTTACAAGCTTTCAACCCTCTGCGGTCTATTGGGGAGGCAAGGCCGGGGGCCGCGCTGATGCGCGTGCACGGGGCCTCCCGCTGTGTGTTTGTGTTTGTGTTTGTGTGTGTCGGTGCGGGAGCGGCAGCGGCTGGAGCCGCGAGAGAGTGAAGAAGAAAAGCACGAACCCAATAAATAAGCGTGCATAAAAAGCCGTAAACAAATCCTGTACCCTAAACCCCTACTGTTGATGGACAAAATCCTGCATTACCCATTATAAGGAATATGCCATAATTCCCATAGTTTAGGGTCCTTAGGGTCATGCAGGATTTTGTCCATCAACAGTATCAACCCCCCATAAGCCCTAAAACCTGACCGGATTCCAGTTCAGGCCCGTGGCCTCCATGTTCTGGGCGACCTGGGCTGAGGTGGAGGGGGGGTGGGGGTTATATTTACCAGGCATATTACATATTATAAAACAAAAATTATATATATATATATGCATAAGATCTTGGCCGACTTCTGAACCCCTCCTAAAAGTTAAACTTTTAGCCTCCTTATTATATAGTTCATATAGAAACCCCAAAAGTTAAAGTCCTAAGAGTCAACCAGAAGAACGCCAAGCTTATATATATATATATATATACGTGTATATATATATATACGCATATATATATATATATATGTACGTATGGGACTCTACGGGGATATTCATATCATTCAACCTTATTCAGTATTCTTCCGACCCAATAGGGGTTGAAGCCTTCTAGCCGCCAAACGGTGCTTCCCACAAACGGCTTAGCTACCCTAACTTTGCCCTACACTGCAGCCATGTACAGGTAGATTGGGCACAATTTGTCAAAGGCCGTATTCCGCTGCATCAGAAGCCGCCACCCTAAGCCCCAAAAGCTTGTCACCGAATCGTCGGAGTATCACTAAACATATTGGGGAACAAACACCCAGAGGGTCCATATACAGTATACAATTATAGCGCATGAACTAGTCCTAAACCCTGAACTCTGAACCGTAAACCCTTCTTACACCCTTAAACACGCAACCCTTGAACCCTAACCCAAAGGGCAAATAATGTATACATTGGCCTTAAAGTACTGTAGTCCCTGTATAGGTACTTTGGGGCCGAAGCATATACTATTGGGGTACATGGACCCGTGGTGTAAATCCTTAAACCCTAAACCCTAAACCCCTTAGGTCTCTAAACCTCTAAACTCCAAAACGGTACCCTTCTAGATTCCTTGAAGGAACCCTAAACCCCAAAGCAACCCTTAAGGGCTCCTTAAACCCCTAGACCCCTAAACCCTATAGATCCCTTCCAAGGAAGCCTAATAGATCCCTTTAGGGAACCCTTGTAGATCCCATCAAGGAACCCTAAACCCCAAAGACCCCAAAGCAACCCTTAAGGGCTCCTTAAACCCAAAGCAACCCTTAAGGGCTCCTTAAACCCCAAAGCAACCCTTAAGGGCTCCTTAAACCCCAAAGCAACCCTCAAGGGCTCCTTAAACCCCAAAGCAACCCTTAAGGGCTCCTTAAACCCCAAAGCAACCCTTAAGGGTTCCTTAAACCCCTAGAACCCTAAACCCCTATAGATCCCTTCAACGGAAGCCTAATAGATCCTTTTAGGGGAACCCTTATAGACCCCTTAAAGGAGCCCTAGACCCAAAAGGAACCCTTAAGGGCTCCTTAAACCCAAAAATACCCGGCGAGCAGCATCCGCCAGGGTCGTCGGCAGCGGGCCAAAGTCCTCACCCTCGAGGCTGATAAACTGCTCCTGAGCCGGGTCCGTTAAAGGATCTACCAGGACCCTCCTTGTACCCTCAAATAGGGGTATATGGTCCCAAATCAGGGGCATTTAGGGTCTAATAGAGGGTAGATGGAGGGTCTAGGTATAAGGGTTTCTATAAGGTTGCTAGGGTTCCTTAAAGAGATCTAATTATAAGGGTTTCTACAGGGTTTCCGGAGTTCCTTAACTTGAAGGGATCTATAAGGGTCTCAAAAGGATTTCTACAAGGGTAATTAATTCTTTCAATTAAGATCCGTGTTTTAGGTCTCCAAAAGGGTCCTAAACGGGACCCTAATTTAGAGAACTGCCCTCCGGCTTAGAAGATTACGGGATCTAATGGGCCGAGAGCTCCTCGTCGGGCTTGGCGTCTTTCAGGGTTTAGGGGTTTAGGGTTTAGGGTTCAGGGGTTTAGGACGCAGTGTAAGGCTTCGAGAGTCCCTTTTAAAGGCATTGCTCTAAGAGGTTCTATGATGATTATCATGCAGGGGTGTTGTGGGTTTACAGTTCACGGCTTCGTGGCTTGAAGCTTGTGAACTTTAGGGTTTAGGGTTCAGGAAAATAAATGAAGCTGAGCATTGTGGCTCAGAACATTATGAGGCGCTTGTTGCTATTCCTTGCTAGTTAACTTGAGACATATTATGAGCCCCCTAAACCCTAAACCCTAAACCCTTCAAGCCCCGCGATATACTCAAAGCCTCCCAACAACATCAATTTCTTGTTCAAGGCCTGTGGGCATGGTGAGGTTTAGCTGTCTGTGGTGTGTTCCCTTCGGTTCAGGGTTTAGAGGTTTAGGGGTTTAGGATTTAGGGGTTTAGGGTTTAGGCTTTAGGGTTTAGGGGTTTAGGGTTTAGGGGTTTAGGGTTTAGGGTTTAACGTGTCCGCTGATGATCTTGGAGCTTCTTGATTAGGGTTTCGGGTTGCGGGTCTCTCGACTATGGGAAGGGCACTAGCAAGGTTTAACATGGATGCCCCTTGCCCCAGAAAATGTTGCATATTAACGTGCAACAGCACAAACCAAGCTCGGGCACAGCTTAAAAATGGATTCTTGTTAAGGGCTTTGATTCAGGTCAAGTTGCCATGATATGGGAAAACGCCCAAGAAAGGATCAACTCAAGACCCCTCCACCCTGAGCTGCAACTTCTTGGAACAAGCAAGGAAGCCGAGCGCAGCTTTACAGAGCTTGATAGGGTTGTTGAGAGGGTCTTACAGGGTTTGAAGGGTAGGAGCATGCCATAGAGTAACACACTATACCATGGGTTTCACATTGAAAGGGCAAAGGGTTCAGGCAGTGAAGGATCAGGGGTTAGGGTATCGCGCTCTCATTAACGGGTCAGACTATACGCTATACGTCCGGGCCTCGGATTGAGGCTAGAGTACGCTACCGAATAAGCTTCATGCCGTGGTGCACCATTATACTTACGCCTAAACCCTAAACCCTAAAACCCTAAACTTACATCCTTTACCATGCACTTCGATGTTCTGAAACCACACCAAACACGGCAATATGTAATTCACAGAACCTCAGCCCGACTCAACCCGAAAAACACTTGGCCTGGGTTTAGGGTTTAGGATTTAGGGTTTAGGGTTTAGGATTTAGGGTTTAGGGTTTAGGATTTAGGATTCTGGGACCCTAACCATCAAACTGGCTTGCCAAAGAAGGAGCTACAATGGAGATCAATGCAGACCCCTGATCAACAAATCCCTTTTTTCTTGAAGGGCCCGAATAGTTGGATTCCTACATTAGTCCTTTCAAGGTAGAGGGGAGTGATTATCAGAGAATCAAGGGCCTACATTAAACCCTATAAACCCTGAACCCGGAACAAACATGAGGCGCCCCCTCAAGCCGTAGCAGCCCGCAGAAATGCCCGAACATCTTGGGCTTAGGGTTCCAGGGTCTATCAACATTAAACCCTATAGCACCTAAAACCCTAAACCTCAAACCCTAAGGTCAGGGTTTAGATCTTGAGGTTGAAGGGGGTTTATAGGGTTTAGGGGTTCGGCTTGGTGGACCCCAACATCCACAGACTCTGAACCTAAATCAATGAACCCTAAAGCCAAAAATTCCAGATTACTATAGAAGGCCCCTCTTTGTAGTTTCCAGCCTCGCGAAGTAACGCCCCCACGTCCAAGAACCAGCCAACCATGACGCCGGCGATCTGGGCCGGGCCCTGCACTGCTGAAAAAGGGCTTTAGATGGCTTTAAGATGTTTAGTTTAGGGGTCGGGGCTTTAGAGTTTAGGGTGTAGGGGTTTAGGCAAAGGGTTTTTTTGGGTTTAGGGTTCAGTTTCAGCTTTTTGGTTGAGGGTTCAGGGTGCAGAGTTTAGGATGGTTTAGGAACTTGATTAACAATTAGGATTCGGGTCAGGCGGGTTTTACATGGTTATGTTTAGATTGCTTGTAGCGGTTGTATAAAGCTTTAAGGGCCTTGTTCCTCAGCCCTAAACCCAGGACCGTTACCCTGAAGCCTAAAACCCAAGTTCTAATCTCTGCCTGGCAGTGATGGCCTACCTTAGCCCCTAAACCCTAAACCCTAAACCCTTCTATGCTTCACCCCCCCCTCCCCAAATAAGCAAAAAACAGACAAAAAATAACGACCCTCTTCTCCTCACCTCCGAGCCCGAACCCCTGAAACCAAGTCCTATACCTATAGTCGCCATTGTAGTTCCTTTTTTTGGTTAACCAAAATCTCTATTATAGGATCCTAACCATAAAACTGGTTACATAACCACAAAAAGGAACTACAATGGAGAGTCTAGGTATACTCCAAAATGGCCTTCTTGGAGAAGCCGGTGACAGTGAAGGGTGCCAGCGGATCTGACACGTCGAACCTGACCAAGGGCTTGTGTTCCTTGAGGACTTTACCGCTTCCCAGCTTCTTGTAAGGGCTTGACAAGAGTTTAGCAGGGTTTTACCATAACGGCTTTATGCATTTGAATATGGGCTTGCTTTACGGGTGTAGGGCTTGACATGGGGCTGAAGGGGCTTGTGTGTCTGTTTTTGTGCTTTTTTGGCTGCGTTCGGGGTGTAAAGTTTATCAAGCATGCATCAACATCAACGCCATCGCCTCAAGGCAAATACACTTGGCACAATCATGACTGTGAGGGTCAGTATTCGTGTTCGGGCATGAGGAGATTGTGATCAGACTGCTGCCAGCCAGGGGTGCGAACCATAAACAAGCAAGGCCGAACAAAAAACACAACTATAATAATAAGCACAAAGGGCGACCTCCCTACAAGCTAAACTTTAACTCCTAAGCCGCAAACGTAGACAATGTACTCAACATACCAGGTCGAAGGTCGGCATGCTTCTTCTGCTTTAAGGGATACGGGCTTAGGGGTTCATGTAGGGTGCAGGGTTTGGGGCTGAGGCTTTGGGCTTTGGGATTTAGGGCGGAAAGGTTTAGGTTTAGGGTCCAGGGCCTGTGCTTTGACGTTTCGGGCTTCCTGAAAGTGTCGGGTTCTGCATCTGGTAACATCAACTATGTACCCAAATTCTAAGCACAGGCAAGTCCTTAACTTAATCCTAGCGGCGGGACGGACGGAATCAAAGCCTCTCTGGACCCACCGTGGACCCTAACCTAAGGACCACCCTATGCCGTCTGACCTAAGAGAAGCAATTCTGAGACTGAATGTGAATGCACGGCCTGAATCCTGCGATCTCGCTGCCCACTGTCATGCCCTCCTCGTATGTGACCTGGACGGTTTTCCTCAGACAGCGCAAGGTTTGCTTGAAGGTTAACGGGTATAAACTCTAAACTCAATTACACCCTTCTAGACTCCACAAACACCGAGAAACCAGCACGGTAAAACACACAAAAGACAGCCTGCAAAAGCTTGAAGACAACTAGTTAAAATCGGCCAAGCAGATTGGGTGCATGATGAGGTTTTGCTCCACGTCCGACATATTGTTGGAGTCTTAAAGTTTTAGTAACAAGCCTCGACAAAAACAACAACAAGGTAGATGCTACAGCTCTCCAGTGCAAAGTGGTACTATCTAGTCAGGACACTATGCTACCAACACTGTTGAAATTCGGAATGCCTGGAAAGCATGCATCCCCAGGGTTCCAACTAGGATTCGTAAAGACTTCATTGATCTTCTTTGTCACATTAAGGTTTCACAGGCGTTGATTGGGACCCGAAACAAGGACACTGCGGCGGACCACGATTTTCGTAGGCGCAGGCACGAGTCCCCGCCACAATATGCACAGCACTGCGGCGGGAGCACGATTTCGATTGAAACCACTGTGTCAGGAGCACAACGTCGAGCTGAAGCCCACCTATTCGAGCGACTTGAAAATCAAACTAAACCCGAAACCCTAAACCACTGAACGCTAAACCTGGACACGGGACTGTGGCAAAAGCACGCTTTCCACCCAGAGCGAGAACTACAGAACGGCCGGCTGCCCCATGCAGGGGGGGGGGGGGGGGGGTCTCACCCAAAAACCTTTTGGAATTAAAAACACTTTTTTACTTATAAAACCCCACAATTTAGGGAATTTTTTTATATTTCTTTTTTTGGGTATTTTTGTGCTTTTATTGTTTTTTATGTNGGGGGGGGGGGGGGGGCTTCGCACGCAAAGCAGTTGATGATATAAATCCTGCATTACCGTATAAGGACCCTAAACTATGGGAATTATGTTATATTCCTTATTATGGGTATATTATGGTGTATATGCCTTATTATGGTATATTATGGTATATTCCTTGTCGTTCTCAAAATATATAACCTAAGAATCCGTGCTATATACGACGCTGGTTGTGGAATGAGGGTTCGGTAATGATTCCTCAATGAACGTAACTATAAATAAGGATCTTATTGACTAAGGACTTAAAGCTTCGGCTCTCGGGCGAATATGTAGGGTTTATGATGTATGAAGAACCTCAAGAAGGAACAAGTTATCTCTATTAAGCCCACTGACAACTAAAACCGCAGTCAGGGTCAAGTATGCCCTGTGACATGTACAAGCCCCGTTGGAAACCTCTACATGAAGCCAATATCAGAGCATGTAAAGCCCTAATGGAACGATTGTTCAAAACCCTAGCTAAACCCTAAACCCTAAACCAAAAAGACGAAACACACAAAGCTAGGGCCTCAAATCCTAAAGCAGTAGACTCCCAAGCCCTTACTTTACCACACCCCGAATGCACCCTAAACCGCCCAAAACCGTATACAAACATGTACGAAACCCTTCAAAAAAGGCTGTAAAACCCTGATGAGACAACTGCCCCAAACGCAGGGATATCCTCTGTAAAAACCATCTAAACTCTAAACCCTAAGCCCCATGTACTAAACTCTAGACGCTAAACTGCTGCTAAAACCTGAGGGCCCCAAACAGAACCCAGAATTTGCCGAACGAAGCTCTGTTCTTCAGCGACAGAGCTGACACAGTAGCCTCAGCATCGCAGAGGTCCGAGGAGCTTTTGTAAGCGAATCAATAATTAGATTCCTTTTAAGGGGCTCTTACAAAGGGACTTAAATATAAGGGGCAGTATAAGGGTTCGCTATTACACTATAATTAGAATAAGGAGCCCCAGGAATAGTATGAGCGTACGGCCAAGGTATCCAGAGGACACAGCTGAACAACTTACGAAACCCGTACGCTCGGAGACAGCCGGAAGCCCGTAAGCCTCCAGCACCGTATATCTTAGGATGAACCCATGGGCCCCTAGTATGGGCCCTTAAGCCTGGGATCCTTATATGGCTAATATATACCCTATTTGTACCCTTTAAAGTCCCTTAAAAGGGCTGAGGGCCCATGCGTCTAACCTTAGAGTATACAGGTACCTAGACCCCCCAACTACCCTTTATTATACCCCAAATACCCACTACTAAGGACCATAAGGGCTCTATTAAAGGCTCTGCAGCCCGAAATCCTAAACCTTATCAACCTTAAGCCCCTTCATCCCAAACCAAGAGTAGACCCCCAGCCCCCCAACTACTAAAACTCAAAACCCTGAAGCCTAAAACACTGCGCCCCAAGCCTATCCAAGTCGTTTAAAAAGTAGGCCGGCATTTAGGGATTCAGGGGGGCCCAATATCCCTTAATTAAGGACTGTAGCTTAAATCATATTCTGAAGCCCCTTATAATTTAAGGTATATTCCTTAATTAAGGGGTATTGGGCTCTCTGGGGGNTTAGGGATTCAGGGGGGCCCAATATCCCTTAATTAAGGACTGTAGCTTAAATCATATTCTGAAGCCCCTTATAATTTAAGGTATATTCCTTAATTAAGGGGTATTGGGCTCTCTGGGGGATTCAGGGGGGCCCTAGAAGACCTATAAGTCACAGAAAACCTTGGAGGATCTGTGCCGAAGAGCGAGCGCGGCCATTGTCAGAGGCATCCAACCACTCCTGGAGTGCGAAGCGTATAGGGCTTCTAAGGGTTTCTAGTTCATGGCTGGGATAGGATTAAAAAATTACAATTTTATTCCTTATTGGGTTTAAGTAGCCATAAACATGTAAAATGTTACCCAACTATGACAAAGGAACCCTAAACCCTAAACCCGGGCTACTAAGGGTTTAAGGTTCCGGCCTGCCGGCCGGTGGCACGCTTTACAGACTTCGTCTTGGTGCGGCCCTCCATGCTCTTCAAGCGGTTTAGGGTTTAGGGTTTATCTGCACACCTCTGTGGCTTTGAGACTCGCCCGCCTTCGTCATGAGGAGCCTTACCTATGGTGGGGCCTTAATACTGAAAATAGGGCTTCGATCATATGGCTCCCGTAAAGGACCCCTTAAGGGAACCCTAAACCCCCTTAAAACTAGTTGATGGCTGGGACAGGATTAAAAAAGGTCCATTTCTATTCCTTATCGGGCCTATCGGGTTTAAGTACCCATAAAAATGTAAAATGTTGCCCAACTATGACAAAGAAAAGACTCCTTGAAAGGGTTCGGTTACTACAACCACAAGGGGCAATCTTGGGATTTTCTGTAGGGGCCTAAAGAGCCACTACAGGGTTTCTACGAAGGTGTTCTCTGAAGTTCTACAGGGTTCTATATAAGGGTTGATACAAGGGGTGCTGTGTGGGGTTTTGGTGGGGACTTTAGGACTAGAATGGGGTTTTGGGTGTATATTATAGTAGATCGCAGTAATGGATAATCACTGAATAGGAACACTATGGGGATAGTAAATTCTGTTGGTTAGACAACCTTTGTCATGGTAACCCGAAGGGCTCGCAAATAATGAGAGGTTCTGAACGCTTTTAACGATCTCAAGCCCACAATCTTGCCCTACGGCACTTGCAACATCAAGCCTGGAACCTCTCCTGAAAGCCACTTCTAGTGTCTCATGCCTTACAAATCACAAAACAACCTCCCTAAAATTCAACACTAGTTAATTACATGATACCTCCTAAACCCCTGGTCCCTGCTCAACTCCAGCTCCAAAATACTGAACTCCTGAGACGTTTCTGAACTCTACTCCCGTAAACCCTAAACGCATCAGCCCGCACTCCCATATCTGAACCCTAAAAAACACCTCTACGCTTCCGGAGTGTAGGGTTATTTCAAGGCTTGCCCCTTAACCGTAAACCGTACATGCCCTAAACCTGACAGGCGCACGCGGGGTCCTGGAAAACACCGCAGATCTCCGCTTCGTCGGCATCGATGCGAACTTTCCAAAGACCTCCTTCGGAGCGTCCTCAGTCCCGGAGACTCCAATAATACCCTGAAATTAAGGAATAGACCATAATATCCTTTAGTTAAGGAATATACCATAATATCCTGTGATTAAGTCTGAAGTGCCGGTAGCTTACCTGGCCAAGGTTTCTTATGCTTCTTCTTCGTCTTGCTGTCACTTGTCTGTGCCGCTCGGACAACTCAGCTCGCAGCAACCATGCAGCAAGCGTCTGTCAGAGTCAATGCATCACTGCAGAATGCTTTTTTCTCTGGGCAGAACCGAAGTTATCAGCATCTTCCTGCTGCAAGCCCCCTTGCTTCCTCACCACACAGCTCAGTCATCACAGCTGCACCAAAATTCCTGAGGCCATACCTGGTCCATCTTCGTTACATCGATGGGACCCAGGTAATCGATGATGTAGCAGCGGCAGCAGTGCAGGCACATCTTGTCCCTTCCATACAACCGGATGCCCCCCTTCACTTCCGACAGCTTACTCTTCAGGAGCCTCGCCAAAGCGATCGCGATCATCTCATGTCGAAGGCATGGCTGCTATACGGCTCGGCCTCTTATAAGGATGTGCGCTCGATCAAAAGGAATATACCACAATATCCGTTAACTACGGCATATACCCTAAACTATAGTAGGATCCCTAATAAGATCTGAGCGTCCTCAGTTTCGGGGGAGTGCTGCCCACTAAACGGGACCGCCAGGTCCTAAATCGGACTGTCAATGCATCCCCCAAATACCCTCTACTATACCCCAAATACCCACTATTAAGGACCATAAGGGCTCCATTAAAGGGTACCTGGGGGGTGCTTAGGGTTTAGAGGTTCAGGGCTTGGGTTTCAGGGGATTAAGGGTTTAGGGGCTTGGTAAAGGGATTAGGGTTTGGCGGCTGCGGTGCCGCAAATCCTGGGACTCCAAATAGCCCAAAGCAGGTAGAAACCCCCCACCCAAGAACAACTATTCTACTTTTTAAGGCGTCTATATTATACCCCAGACCTAGCCCTAAACCCTAAACCCAAAACTAGCCCTACTTAGGGTTGAGAGCCGACAGGAACCAGTTATCAAGTGCCAAGAGGCCGATGATGGTGCCATGAGCCTGACAGCGAGCAACAGCCCAAATGCCCGAGTCCTAAACCGGGTTTAGGATTCAGGGTTTAGGGCTTAGTGTTCAGGGTTTTGTGTTTTGGGTCGGTTATGTAGGGACCTCACACTCCTACAGACCTCCCCCCAAGTGCCCTTTCATAGAGCCCTTATGGGCCAACATCTTTGCGGATATTCGCGGGTAGTTGGGGGGTCTAGGTGAACCCGAAACTTCAAACTCCAAATTAACCCGACACCTGAACCAGTTTCGATGCTGGGAAGAGTCCTTCTCGACATCCGAATATCCTCCCATCCCCGGTGCCATCGGAACTGTTGGTGCATCAGAGTTGTCCTTTAACTTCTCCTTGTCCTCAGGAAAAGCCGGTTTTGCCATCCTGGGCGGCTGTTCCACCTCTTCTGCCATCTCCAGAGCTTCTTCGATCTCTGTCTGTGTTAAAACGCCTTCATTCCTCCTTCTTCGATGGCGATTGCAGCAGTGACTGCGGTGAAGTTAGATAAAGAAAAAGAATTGGCACCTTGCTGGTTTCAGCAAACCGAACCACTACCAACCATCAGCCCTGAGCCTGACAAGTACTTAAAGACTTAAAGGGTCATGGGACTTAGTAGCTAGGATTTCGAACTAGGTTACCTTGGGCTCATAAGGTTTAGGAAGTAGGTAACTCTCAAAGTCTTATAACCCCTGTTAAGATGCCCTAATGTAGGGGCCTTAATAACTAGAACACGGTTTTGGGGCCCACTATATTAAGTCACTATATCACAATAATTCTAATAAGAAACCCCCAAAATATTATAGAGACTTATTTAGTTTAGGCCCCTTTCTTAAACCCTGACATCCCAACTTACCAAACCCTAAACCCTAAACCCTTAGGCCCCTTCAATAAACCCTACATCCCAACTTACCAAATCCCAGGATCCTCCAAGCAGGTCTTGAGCCTCGAAATCCCAGCAGATCCCAGAGAGCCAAGACCTCTCCAGTGCCTCTGACCCTAACCTTATAAAGATATATTTACAGTAATATAGGCATTATAGTACCCAAACAGAAAACAAGTTAAAGGTGATCTACTCTACTACTGAGAGCCCATATAGAACCCCTATAGAGCCCTTAGAGAACCCCTTATAGTACCTTAACTTTAGAACCCTGTAAAGGTAACCCACTCTACTAGTAGGTCTATACTAACCTAGGTTAGCCCTTTAAAGCCTCTGAAAAATATTCGTAAATAGTGTCCTGCTAAGCCCAATAAGGGAAAATCTAAAATATCCCAAAGGCCTACCTATATAGTAATCCGTGAATACTAAGCCTAGTCCCTCCAGACTCCTAGCCCCTTGCCGATACTGCTTTCCTGTTGAGTTCCTACAACCCTAAAACATAAAACATAACCCTAAATAATACCTGACAGGGGTTATGGTTGTCGGGTTTGGGATTAGATTTTGGTGCTTCCGGTCTCAGAGCTTTCGGCCTCAGAGTTTGGGGTTTCCTGCTTCCCTCCCTGGTTGGCTGCAAGATTTCAAGCGTATCCTCTAAAAGCTCCCTTTCCTGGGTCCTTTCAAGTTGAAGCCGGAAAGATGGAACATGCTTAACCTCATGCCCTTAAGGTAAACAGGTAAACTAAAGGGAATCCCAGCACCGATCTTCCAACATCGCTGTTCCAACTGGGGTTCACTATAAGGTTGTATAGGGGTTTCGGGGTTGTGGGGTTGGGGTTTAAGGCTTCAGGGTTCGTAGCTTCGGGGCTCAGAGCCGTGTTGTTCTAAACATCCTCTTCATTTTGAGAAGGAGGCCCCCTAACAATACACCTCCGTGTCTGGAGACCCCTACCCGGAAGGGCAATAAGGCAAGCAACCAGCGTCCCAAACGCTAAACCCGAAGCCCTAAACTACAAACCCGAAACCGCAAACCCTAAGCCAACCCCAAAAAGAATTCTCAGAGGGTCCACATATACGACGATTGTGGACTTAGGGTTTAGGGTTCAGGTTTTCCGGCTTTGCGACAGGTGGAGCCTCTTGGGTGGTATCCTTTGTCTAAATTAGGGTCTAGGGTCTAGGGTTTACGGTTAAAGTCTGGCAGTGAGGCACCGCTGAATTTAGGAAGCCCTCACATGGTTCTACAACCAAGTCCAACAAATCCAGACTAGATTCGAGTACTGAGAGCCACGAAAAACCATGAGCAGGGCCGACCGTCCAAAACAAATAAACTCGACAGTACTTCCAAAACAGAGCTTGAAATCAGTAGGCAGCTTACCTAGGTTCCCCAGTAGCCCCTTAATAATAAGGGTACCCTTTTTCCTACTATTCGGTTTTAATAAGGGAACCCCCAAAAAAAAGGGTAAAAGGGTACTACTGGGGAACCTAGTTACTGTTGTCCTAGCGAATCGGCTTGGGGGTCTGAACCTACGCTTCTTCAGGGTTTGGTGCTACCGGGAAAAACTGAATCAAATTTGTCTGGTCCCTTCCCCTGATCCGCCTCTTCGCGCCCGGTGACCACCTCCCGTGAAAGTGTAAGTAAGTAAGTGTGTGTGTGTGGGTGTGTGTGTGTGCGTGTGTGTCTGTGAATCTATAAGCCTTAAACTTGGGTTTAAGGCTAAGGGTAGTAGTCTTGATGCAACTCAGGGTTCGGATTCCCGGGACAAGGTTTTGGGCATTGGGCTTCTTGGCAGAGTTTTGTTGTGTGTGTGTGGGGGTTTTGTTAGATTCAACATGGCTTTTGGCCTAAGTTTACACATTCAGAGATCATCTTCCTGAATTCATCGGAAGTCTTTGCTTGTGCGTCCTTTTTCCTCAAACCGAACAGAATAGTAGGTTACCCAGAGGGTCGATAGATACTACCATTATGGAATTCGGCCCCGAAAGACCATTCTCATCATGGTTTTGGGCGCCTAATTCCATAATAGTAGTATAGATGGACCCTCTAGGTTATGACCCCTTAATAGAGGGTCTAGCCCCTAAAACAGTAGGGTTTTGGATCCCCCGCTTGGGCTTCCCCGATCAGCAGCCAGCCTTCGCATGCACACGGGCACCGATGCCAACAAGAGCCTTGCTCAAACCGCCGCCAAAAATGCCTGTGCTGATTTCTGCGCGAGGAGGCTTGGAGCCAGAAGCCCTGAGGCTTAAAACACGACACTGTGGATTCGGCTAGAAATGAATGTTAAGGCAAGGACTTGATTTTGCTGGCTCCTGCTGTTTAGAAAGGCCTTTGGCAGGTTGAGGGTTTATGTACATGTTTGCCGTGGGTACCGACTACCATCGTGCTGAGAGGACGAGATCAAAGTCTCAAGCCATCAAGCCCTACATAAGCACGGTTGCAGGCCTATGATGGTGTAGATCGAACACCCCAACACTTTCCAAGGGGCTGAGGGTAGTTCGATGGTCATAGGTGCGGCACTCTGGGGCGAAGTGGATGTCGATGCCACCTCGCGTTCAGAATGTAGGGGATTGAATCTCACGAACAGGGTTTGGGGTACAGTATAGTCTAGGCACAGGAGTGGTATGATTAAGTATCCTGGCCTCTACACTCCATATTTTTCTCGGGAACCTAAAACCCCCTTTCTTGTTCAAAAGCAAGTTTGCCCTGGGAAGTGCTCGTAGCTTTGGAGGTTCAGTTTTTGAAAAAACGCTACAGGCGTCATTCTTTGGGGTTTAGGCTTTGGGGCTAGACAGGCTTCATAGGACTTGGTAAGTAAGATTATGAGGACCTTAACTTGGGTCATAAGTAACTGTACATATTGAGTATAGTATAGTTACCTTCTGACGCGAAGACCCTAAACCCTAAAACCCCCTAAACCCGGATACCCTAAACCCTAAACCCCCTAAACCCTAAACTCTATATATACATATATATGTATTAATATAACCATGATCCAATGTAGGGCTTCTGATCTTCGGAGCTGTGGCTCGCTTCGGAAGGGAGGCCTTAATTGACACTTTTGGGAAGCGGGAGCTGCTAACCTAAACCCCAATGGCAACGCTCACCACCAACGAAGCATGAGTAGTAATCCTGGTGAAAGAACACAATTAATTGGTTCATGACACTGTTTCGTGTAGTTAAAGCTAGCATGGGTCTAGTCGTAAGCACAGGTAAATAAGACTAAAGATAGTATCCAAGATGAGCATCGTAGAAGGTCTAACCCCTCAACCCACCTTCGGTGTCGATAGCCACGCGCCGGGTGAAAGAATGGTCTGCCGTCTCGTAGGGGTGCGCCGTCTCGACGACCTGCAAGGATCGAAAGTGTAGTATAGTATAGGAGCCTTAATAATCAGAATAGGGTTCCTTTAAAGGGTTGCTTACAAGGGGATCTATAGGGGCTCTATAATAGGGTTGTATATTGTAGGGGCCTTAAAAAATTAGAATAGGGTTTTGGGGCCCACTATACTTTGGTTATTATAAGGACCCCCAGGATAGATTATAAAGTCCCCAATATTAGGGCTGCTGATTTGAGGCCCTTCGGGTTCAGATCACTCAGAACTTTAAACCCTAAACCCTAAACCCCAAAACCCTAAAACCTAAAGGTTTATAGGTATGTTATAGTAATAGTGAACTTTAAACCCAAAACCCAAAACCCCTAAACCCTAAAACCTAAAGGTTTATAGGTATGTTATAGTCCCTAAACCCCAAAACCCTAAAACCTAAAGGTTTATAGGTATGTTATAGTAATAGTGAACTTTAAACCCTAAACCCCTAAACCCTAAAACCTAAAGGTTTATAGGTATGTTATAGTAATAGTGAACTTTAAACCCTAAACCCTAAACCCTAAAACCTAAAGGTTTATAGGTATGTTATAGTCCCTAAACCCTAAACCCCAAAACCTTAAAATCTAAAGGTTTATAGGTATGTTATAGTAATAGTGAACTTTAAACCCTAAACCCTAAACCCCTAAACCCTAAAACCTAAAGGTTTATAGGTATGTTATAGTCCCTAAACCCTAAACCCCAANGTTTATAGGTATGTTATAGTAATAGTGAACTTTAAACCCTAAACCCTAAACCCCTAAACCCTAAAACCTAAAGGTTTATAGGTATGTTATAGTCCCTAAACCCTAAACCCCAAAACCCTCAAACCTAAAGGTTTATAGGTATGCTATAGTAATAGTGAACTTTAAACCCTAAACCCTAAACCCCTAAACCCTAAAACCTAAAGGTTTATAGGTATGTTATAGTCCCTAAACCCTAAACCCCCAAACACTAAAACCTAAAGGTTTATAGGTATGTTATAGTAATAGTGAACTTTAAACCCTAAACCCCTAAACCCTAAAACCTAAAGGTTTATAGGTATGTTATAGTCCCTAAACCCTAAACCCCCA
>BGNK01003856.1:0-33395 GCA_003297005.1 Symbiodinium sp. clade A Y106
TCCCACCGAACCCGATTTGGGTCCCACGTAGAGAAGAGCTGGGACCCACCGGGTCCCACCGAGCCCGATTTGGGTCCCACCGTAGAGAAGAGCTCGGACCCACCGGGTCCCACTAAGTATGTATCGGGACACGTGCAAGGCAGGTGGTTTTGAGGGCGCGATTTTGGGTCCAGAAAATGGTCATGCTTCCGGCTTCAACATAGCGTGCCTCCATAGTAAGGGGTATATTGGGCTCTCTGGGTACCCAAGGTCTCCCCCCTTCTTTGGTGCCGCCAGGTTGCCGGGGCCGAGCCTTGTCGAGGCGAAGCGAGGGGAGGAAGCGCCTCGAAAAGAGGGGGTTTAGGGTTTAGGGTTTAGGGTAGAGGGCACTTGGGGTTTGATGTAGGGGCCTTAGCTATTAGAATAGGCTTTCGGGCTCTTGCAATGAATATTATTTATACATATATAAATATATGGTACGGGGTTACCATATACATATATATATATATAAGATCCAAAAAAAGTATGGGCAACTATTTCGGAACCTGTAGTAGGGTTTAGGGTTGATACGGCTGCATCTTAACTTGGAAGGTAAAGTAAGAAACATCAGGGCGCCCTTTTGTGGCACGAATTGCATCTAGCTGCAGAGTCCATATCGACCACGGAGAGTACACCAGGCCAGAGAAGCCCTCACATCAAGTGGAAAGCAGGTATCTGGAGCGCAACTGGTGGTACAAAATGCCTTGCTGTACAGCAAACAAAAAGATCACCCGTGAGCTGTGACGGTTAAAAATGTCACAAGACATCGAGTCATGGAAAGCCACCGCCTCGGGTCGACATACAAGCTCAACCAAGATCCCAGTCGAATATGCCGCCGCAAACACTCAGAGAAGATCTTCACTCCTCGACATTTGGGTTGACCTTGTTCGGATCGTGAAGGTACTTCAGGTGGAGGTCGAGGGCTTCTTTTGTGTCAAACAGCTGGTTGTTGACAGGTGACTTGAACTTCCCGTTCACTTTGATGCCGACGTTGGCAAGGGTACCATCGCCAGACTTTGCCGCCTCGCTGATTTCCATCTTTGCATCGCTGCTCATGTTTCACTACAGCAAAACTGAGGACGGTCCAAACGCGATCGCTGCACCACGACTCGATTCACTTGAGCCAAATGGGGCCCAAGAATATGTGTGGAGTTTCATGGGGAGTGGCTTTGAGGGCTGTGAAAGATTGAGGCTTCAGGATGGCGAGTTCGTACGGTTGCAGGGTTAATTCTCACGATTCTCCCCTCAGCTTTGACCTCTCAGAAAAAGGCCGAAGCCCAAACTCCAGGCTTCGGATATGCAAGGCCACAGGCTTGGTGTAGTGTAGACATACGCTCTCAAATTGGATCTTTTTGGGGATGCCCTTAAATTCAAGAATGTGGCTTCCCGAAGCAGGCCAAGTTCTCAAATGAGGTTGCAATATCACACAGATGCGCACACGAACACGTACTCCCTCCCGTGCTCTATTCAGAGCAAAATACCCTGCAACTGAGGAGTCATTACTCAGAACCTAGAGGCTATTCTTGGTAGGGTTTTGGGCTACGAAATTGCCTACCTTCCAGCCTTCCAGTGTCCGGGTGAATTTCTGAGCTAAGCAGCCAGGGGATCTTGGGGCTCCGCGGCGGGTTATCGGCTTTGAAGCGAATCCCCTAAGAACCAAAAGCAATGACAGGAGCTCTGCAGTCTTAGGACACTAGACTAAAACGAGCTTCATGGGTTCTAGGGTTTAGGTCTAGGGTTTAGGGTTTAGGGTTTAGTACCTTAACCCCAAATAACCTCTCTTTTCAGGGACTTACAGAGGGAAAGGGTAGGTCTTCTCGGGTCAAGGTAGAACCTGAAAGCGTGTTGCTGAAAGACTCCCGACCTGGGTCGCGCTCTAAGGTAGGGCTCCCTTTTTTGGAACCCAAAGACAAGAGGACAGTCTTCATAAGAAGGATCCTAAAGGAGGACCCTAATTTAAAGAGCTACCCACATCCAACATCAAGTAGCAATGAAAGACAGCCGAATATTTGCGTGCGGCCGCCTGCCTCTGCCACTCGTGCAGGAGGGGCCCAAGCAAATCGATGGTCGTCCTGCCAGCAGGACGAAACACAAGTAAGCTTTGCGAGGCTTCCAGTTCAGGGCACAGGGATCGGGACCGCAAGCGACAGCAGGGGTACGAGCACTAGATGAACCTGATACCAATGGGCTTACTACATGGGACTTGGTAATTAGATTTATGATTCAGGTAGCTACATTTATAAGCATTTGCAATCCCACTTCAGGTATGTATAATCCTGCTAGTGGTACCAGAGAAGCGTACAGCCAACAATCGCAGGAATCATGCGCAGTCCCGTAGCAACGATAGCTTTTCGCATCGCAATACTTGCAATGAGAATATACCCAACCCCTTTTTCAAAAACGGTCGCAATACGGTTGCTCATACAAATCCTGCATTACCTTAATGACCCTAGACCCTGGGAATTATGGTATATTCCTTCTTATGGGTACTGCAGGATTTATATCATCAACCTTAATGTGGAACCTGATTAAGAAACCTTGGGCCTTTATTAGGGATCCGTACATGAATCCTAGTATTTTGGGGTTATAGGCCCAGGGTTTCTTAATCAGGTTCCTACATTATCACTCTTTTTGCTCCAGAGCCTGGGATGGTGCTTGCAGCTCGGGGGAAGCACCGGCTTCCCACTGGCGCTCAGCTCCGGCAGTAGCCCTCAAGGCTGTGCTTTTTGTTTGGGACCCGGAGCGTTCATAACGGGGCGAAACGGGTTCGAAGTACAAAGGTTCTGGTAAGGTGTCATAAGGGGTTTTCAAAGGGGTTGGAAGGTTCGCCGTCTAAACTGATAGGAGTTTTGATTCGAATTCAGTGCATTGTGGTTTGCAGGTCGGGTGAGACGATGGCAGGGTGAATTTTCGGATACGCACGGCTGGCCAAACACGTCAGCATAAGCCGCAGTGTAAGTTGTGGGAAAGTGACTGTGGCGAGCCCATCCTCGGTTGTAAGCCTCCCTTATAGACGGCTTCATACAAGCCTCATGAAAAAGGAAACTTCACAACTGCTCACCTAAAACCCAAGCCCATGGTCGACTCCGCCCCAAAACCCCCATATAGGAAGCCCCTTCATATTCACGCCCCGCCCCAAGGTGCCGTTGCAGACTTGTCCCCGCAGCGGATCCCCGGCATCCGGCCAGCGCCGAGCGCCGCTGGCACGCGGCTCCTGGGAGTCCTCCAGGCAAGGAATGCAGGGCCCCCCTCCGCTTGGAGGGTTTCTATAAGGGTTACTATGATGGGCTACTATAATGGGTTCCTTCAAAGGTTGCTACAAGGGTTACTATGATGGGTGGGTTACTATGATGGGTTCCTTTAAGGGTTCGACAGTGTCTACCGGAGGACTGTAGGGCTCCTTCCTTTAGGAGATTCTCTGAGTCGAACAGGTTACAAGAAGGGTGGCTGCTGTAAGGGCTGCTAACAGTGCAGAGTAGAGTGGCCTTAACACTTGGGGGTATGATATTGTATTTTTACCATAATGCTATGGGAACTACAAAGGGATTGCGGAACCCCTCTCTTCCAAACCTTCGTGGGTTTGGGGCTTGGGACGGCCCAGGGCAACAGGATCCGAGCTTCAAGCTCCGAGCCTCGAGTGGGGTCAGGATTCGGGCGTTCGGGATTTGGGAGTTTAGGGTTTAGGGTTTCTGGTTGGGATGGAAGCCTCAGCATTAGATTGTGTCTTGCTGAAGCTGGGAAGCTGAGGGGATCGCAGTACAATCAACACGAACAACAACTTCAAAGGCATAGATCCTCGACTCCAACCCACATGCCAAGAATCACGATGATAACCACCATCATGATCATCGCCATCAGATTGATCATCACGGTCATCATCCTCATCATCAACATCATCGTCAGCATGCTGAGCATCGCATAATCAACACCGCCCCAAAGGGCGACCTCTTCCCCAAACCCTGACCTTGAAAGCATGTCGAGCCCCAAGTCCGCAGGGGCGAGATTTTCTTTGCCCTCTGAAGACCCCGATTGCCACCACCAACACCACAAAACAAAAAAAAAATGAAGCTGTCCTTCGCCTGGCCCAAACTGCGGCCCGCTCTCTGCAAGGCCAACCGAAGTTCCACCTTCGAGGGTTCCTTTCAGGCTACCTTTGGCGGTTCTCATATGGGTTCCTCTGTCGGGTTTGCGTGGGGAAGATGTTTGGAGCTCAGGGTTCTGCTTGGAGGCCCAGGGGACTTAGTAAGTAGGTTATAGGTAGGGTTATAATTAAGGTAACTCCATTTAGGATACTTATAACCCTACTTATAACCTACTTACTAAGTCCCGGCCCCGCCTTTAAGTGGGGGTCTGGGGAACTCCAGGGCTCGGCTTGGCGGCTTCGGTTCGGTGCTGTCTTGTCAAGATCTCTCCTTAGGGCTTACCTTAACCCTGAATAACCTACCTTTTTAGGGTTCCCTGTTATGATTTCCTTATATAAGTCCTCCAAAAGCTAGGTTCTTTAGGGTTCAGGTTGGCTTTAGGTAACGTGTCAAGCCGAGTTCTTCCAAATTGTGGGCTTCGGCTTGGCTGCAGGCTGCAATCTTGTCATGTGTGACAAGCAGCGACATGCACTAATGCCGTGCTGCACACTATCTATGGTTGCTTTGCAGCATGTTCCGTGTAGCACCGCCGTTCATACCTGAAGCCCCTTCCAGGATTCTAGGGCGGCCCATGTGCAGAAAGAGCATCTTGGAAGCGAGCTTCTCGCAGTTGGAACTGGATTAGCTTTTCATCCAGCAGCGGCTCATCGCACATGTGCGTGCAACTGGAACAGTGCTGGACTACAAACGAAAGCACGTCCAATTCTCAGGTCTGTTCAGCCCAGGAAGTGGGTGCAGGGCTGCATTCGCAGTGCAGCACAAGATGAACAAGGAGCCTCGTTGTGCTCCCTGCGTGCATGGACAGCATAGCATTTTGCTGTGCCTGGGATCGGCCACAAGCCGTCTAATGCTGGAGGTGGCGCATTTCCTGCTGCTCAGGGTGTCCGCCTTTCTTGATAAGCCTCTCGGACTCTTCCTCCACCTTCGCGCCCGCTTCGCTGCTTGGAGTATATATGAGGCTAAACCCTCAGTCCAAAAGGCTAAACTTTCACTAAGTGGGAGTTTCCGAAAATAGGGACACTAATATAGTACCCTAAATTGTAGGATCCTTATTATAAGACTGGTGGACCCCAAAATGAGGTACCCCTCATTTTCGGAAACTCCCAAGTATCTATCCCCGCCTCGGAATCGGAATGCCAGCCCGAGCCCATGCAAAAGCCACAGCCAATGCGCTCGTTTGGAGGGAGCTCGCAGCGGAGTAGCAGCGGGCAGCAGCAGACCTTTTCGGAGAGCTTACTACAGGGGCCTTAATAATTAGGATAGGGGTTTCGGGGTATATTCTACTATACTTATAATAAGGATCCCCCGAAAATAGTATAGGTAACTACTTAGGCCCCTATAGCACGCCGGGCTTAGGGCTATTACCGTTTAAGCGTTGAACGGTCTTTGGCGGCACCCTGAAACACTCTACGACCATAGAAACCATACGGAAAGCCCTCAAGACCCAGAGAACAGGGAGCCCTCATAGAAAAGCCTTCGAATGAAGCCCCAAATAAACCAAACACATACCAAAAGGATGCCCTTTGAACAGACCTTGAACAGACCAAAAAAAACAAACAAAAAGCCCTGGGGCCTTCGCGTGGCTGTGGCAGAAGCCCTCGTCTGACCAACAGTTGGACCCGGTGGTGGTTTTGCCCTCCCAGATGCAGAGCTTGTTATCCTCGGAGGTGTTACGGGGGTTTGGTGTTATCCTCGGAGGTGTTACAGGGGTATACAAGGGAGGTATGTCTACTTAGTATGTCTGCTTAGAGGGTGATCAATGCCCCAACACTGAAGGAAACACAACAGAAAACTACCAGAATCATATCTGTTCAGAAGAAGTGGAGTCCTAGGATCCGATGGGTATGTTGGAGAACTAGAAAACCCTGCAACACCCCACGACGAAACCCTAGGAAAGCCCTAGTTTCAAGCCAGTGGTTCAGGGTTTAGGGCTGTAGGGCTTAGAGTTTACCACGAAACCCTCGTAACACCCTAAGGGTTCCGAAATTATATATGTACTATAAAGGAGAAAGAAACCTTATTCTAACTAATAAGGCAAAAAAATACTATAGATCCTTATAGAAGCCTTTAAAGGAACCCTCTATTCAACCCTTATAAGGCCGCTACGGTAGTGGAGACCAGGGTCCTGGTAGCACGCCGGGAAGAAGCTCCCCAGGGCTTGGGCGAAGCAGCAGCAGTGGAAACACCAGCACAGAGGAGGCCTTGGGGGGAGAGTTTGCGGTGGGTTTAGGGCTTGGGGCTTAGGGTTTAGGTGAGTTTAGGGCTTAGGGTTTAGGGTAGGGCAGCAGGGGATTATACTATAGTTATAATAAGGAGGCCCTAAAATAGTATAGGTAATTATCAAGCCTCCCTATATTACGGTGGGTTCAGGGCTTGGGGCTTAGACTAAGACCTTGGAGGTGGTAGGGTTTAGGTTTTGGGGTTAGGGTGCAGGCGTTTAGGTGTAGAGTTTGGAAACAAGGTTCGGGAATAAGATCAGAAATTGAAGGCTGCCATGGCGCAGGAAGTTCATGTCTGGGTCATCACTTCCCGGATAGGGCTCGCCCCAGCAATGCACGTTACAAAGTGCACAGCCCATCTTGTGAAGGGAGAAATGGCTGATCCTTGATCATGGGAACCGTCGGATGCCGTGCTCCCAACAAAAATTCGATTGCGACTGCAGGGGAGACAGGGCGATCACCCGATAGACAAACCGCCGAGAGGACTACTAAGGGCGATGGGTCTGTGTGCCCGCAAGCCGCGACTGCATCTACACATCCATGCACCGTTTAGCTGCAGACCCACGCTTCTCACGCCCTGCCACACAAACTTCAAGGTCTCGGAATCACTTGCAACACCCTTCTGTGCGGAAAACCAGGACAGAGGATTCAGGGTGTGAACACGGTGACATATCCCTCGACTGCACCGGAGTGGCTGTTTTTCGCTTGGACAAGGAAGAACTAACATCTTGCAGTCAGTGTCTTTGCAGGAAAACACTGCATTTCAGGAGGCACACAGCATCTGTGAGCTGTTCCGGTGCCGCGGACATGCCGACAGCTCCAGCCAGCGTCCACGGAACCAGGTGGATGGGTGTGCTTGGGACGACATTCTCGTAAATGCTGACGGTTTGAACCCGCCATGTGAGAGAAGTGCGCACAGTACAACAAACATCGGAATTTGTTGGAATGCGCGAGGACAGAGGACACCATGGCCCGGGTTGGTGAACCACGACCGGAAACCAAAACCAGTACATGTACAAGTACACTTGAGTAGCAGACTTTTGTATCGCAGGCGAAGCCACGCCATTCGCACTCGTTGCTATTCCGCTGCTGCACAAAACGTCTTAAAAACCACGTAGGTCTTAGGGTTTTGGGTGGGTTCTTTTTGAAGATCGTTTTTCCAGGCAAAGGATACCTCTGACAAGCTGAGCAGTTTCACGCTGGGTGAAGACGTCTGGAGAGCGTGCCTCAAAACATCGTGCGTTCATGGTTGGATTCCGTCCAGAACATATACGCCAAAGCCCAGAATAGCTACAAAGTACCAGGGGCCCACAAACTCCCCAAAAAACCCTGAGTTAAGAAATACGCCTTTCATGATTTACTTCCTGTTCTATACCTGCGTACATCATGTACGTATATTATATATATATACATACATACATATACATATACATTACATATCTATATATATATATATCATCTATCATTTATCATCTATCGTAGATCATATATCATATAACAAATATCGTCTACCGTATATCGTATATCGTATACCGCATATCATACATCACATCATTATATATATATATATATATATAGATAGATAGATAGATAGATAGATATATAAGATTGGGAACGCTAGTGAGGGTTTGTTCTTCTTTAAGGGATCAAAAGATCCCTGTGCAGACCAGCATCCAGCAGCAGCACTTGTCGGTGGAGAAGAGCCAGCCTTTCTCGCCGTTGCAGTCTTGTCCGCTTGTGCAGCCGTGGGTGCAGCAGCAGCATTTGTCTTTGGTGAGACCTTACTTTTCTGGCGGCTACTGCAGGCTGAGGCAGCCTTAAACACGCGATCTTGATAAGAAGGATCCCTAACAAAGCCACAGACTCAGTTGGGATGGAAAGCTGATCTAGAAACAAGGACTATGACTACAAGGGAGTAAATATTGCTCCTGCTGAATTAGACCTTCGTGCTACCTATGAAGCCATAGTCGGCCCAGAAGCAACACGGATCGAGGCAGGGAGTCGCAGAAATGCCGCAGCACCAACAGTTGATGAGGTCGTATGCATGCTCTTCAACCTGGACACGTGAGGGTTTCCACCTTCTTTGGGAGTTTTAGAGTCAGCATCCGACTAGTTCGGCGATCTTCTTCAAGCTGAACTAGACGATTGAGGCGCTCAAGAATGGGTTCCCAACCTCGCACGCAATGTACAGTCGTGTTCAACTGACTGCCCATCTGTAACTAAACATCTCATCGATATGCCAGCGAGGGTGCTGTTGAATGCTACTCCTTCGTATTAGTCCATCTATGAACACAACTCGTGATGTTGGAAAGCACAACTTGCCCCTGTGGGTGGGAAACCGTGACCGCGGTTCATGCCGACAGGTAGTAGGAAGATGCTCACTGTGCAACGCGAAACCGTGACGAAACTCTGCTGACCCAAACCTGCCAGACTTTGTGAATCCAAGTGGAACCCGAGGCACTGCTCATGAGTTTGTGCTGGATGTCCCTCCCTTGAAACACGACACGGACACAATCCAGCCAATTCAGCATCCTGACACCTTCCAACAAAGTCAGATTTATTCGAGCAAGGTCTGAACAGGATCTGATGCTGCACGAAGCCCCATTCCCGGAGTAAAAGAACGTGGACCCAACCCCCAGAGGGCCCAATACCCCTTAATTAAGGAATATGGCTTAAATTATACAGGGCTTCATATTCTGATTTAAGCTATATTCCTAAGCTATATTCTTTAATTAAGGGGTATTGGGCTCTCTGGGCCCGTACTAGCTGTCAAACGCACCGCGGATAAGACCGAAATCCGAGAATTGGCCCTTGGCTTGCAAGCAGCTGTGACCTATCAACCATGGGTAGTTAAAAGGGTCCCTTTAAGGGTCCCTTTAAAGGGGTCTATCGGGATTCTATAAGGGTATAGGGTTTAGGGCCTGAAACCTAGACTGGCCACTGCCCTGCGGCTTCTAGCCCAATCTTCACAGAGACTTGCCCATGTGGAAGAACTAGGCAAGAAGATGCCAAAAAAACTTCAATTCATGCAACGCATCCGAACAACTATCACGGCGGCTCTGGTAACGGTACGAGATAGAAAGGAAGATACTGTGAGATAGACTTTGAAAGAGCGAAGGTCAGTTGAAGGCTCAGGGGACTTAGTCACTAGGCTAGAAACGGGCCTTCAACCACACTTCCGGCTTTCTTACAGCGTCTGCTGATCCTGCAAGTACGCCCTGTGAGACCCTCGTCAGCCCGCGGATAAAAACCTTTTGCGATACGTATATCACCGTGAGGCCTGCCAGAACTGATGGTGGAAGGCCATAACCACGTCGTTCAGCTACATAAAGCGCTCCAGCACCATGGCACGAACGATGCGATAGATTGCCTACACTTACACCTTGAGCTTAGGGGGTTCATTTAGGGTTTGGCACAGGGTTGAGGGCTTAGGGCTCATGGTTTAGGGCAAAGTATTTACAGTACTTGCGAATGTTGGGTAAGAGCGCAACCAACTAGCCTACCACAGTCATACTAAGGTTAACTCTGAAAGTAATGTAGCGGCCTCAATAATAAGAATGGGGTTTGGGGGCATACTATACTATAGCTATAATAAGGAACTTCCAAAGTAGTATAGGTAAGTATTTAAGCCCCTGTATGAGGCCCCCAGGAACCACGTCCATGCCGACGTGCTCCGAAGTTCAGCTGTGTCAAACAATGCACTGCCTTTTTGCCTGCGAAAATCGTGAGGGTTTAGCTCGGTTCCTAAGTAGCCCCTTTATGATAAGGGTACCCTTTTCTCTAGCATTCTGGTTTAGAAGGAGACCCCAAAATAAAAAGGGCAAAAGGGTACTCCTCAGGAACCTAGGTAGGGTTTAAGGACTCAGGGAGCCCAAAAAGCCCTAAACCCCGAACGCCAAGCCGGGCAGCTTGAGCCCCAAATTCTCGAAGCAGATCTAACTATCTTGTGTTACATGGTATTACATCATATTGTAATATACTGCATGATTTGGTATTAGACTGTTACCTACTTTGGTATGTTACACTGCATTATACCATACTATATTAGATTATGTCTTGTCATCGTCAGAAATCTTATACTACATTAGTTTGCATTCTGATGAGATGTATACTAATACTACCCAGAGGGCCCAATACCTCTTAATTAAGGAACATGGCTTAAATTATATAGGGCTTCATATTATGATTTAAGCTATATTCCTTAATTAAGGGCTATTGGGCTCTCTGGGTATGCTACAGTATACAATTTAAAGCGTGACATGCATTTGGCGGAGATCTGGTCCGGCAAAAACCCAAGGCCCGAGCGTTCCAATCCCAGATTCTCATTCTTAAGGCCCCGGTTTAGGGCTTAGGGTTTAGGGTTTGGGGTTTAGGGTTTAGGGTTGGCTTTGGGGGTATATTATATAATAAGGAACCCCTAAAACCCTATTCTAATTGTTGACACCCCTACAGTAACACGATACCGCAGCCCAAATCTTTGCATCTTTGCCTCGCAGGTCTCCCACCGCTCCCTAAAGCATAAACCCATAAAAAGACGACCCAAGCTGGGACCCTAATCGAGTACCCCTAAATAGTAGGATCCTTATTATAAGGACCCCAAAATCAGCTACCCCTACACAGAAGGAAGCCCCATGAAAAGACGACCCCAAGCCACAGAGAGAGAGGCGCCTCCTCGGCAGGGAACCAGCGGTCGAAGTACCCCGTCGGCTCCCAGGCCTTCGATGTCTTCTTTGCACTCTTCACGCGGGCTTCAAGTGTTTTGCTGGGTTTAAGTGATTTTGGGTTTTGGGTTTAGGATGTTTTAGGGTTTTGGGCTTAGAGGGCTTAAAGTGCGAAGGTTTTTGGGGGATCTGGGGGTTTAGGGCTTCGAGGGGTTTGGGTTTTGGGAGTTTCAGTTTAGAGTTCAGGGTTGGGGTGCTTCAGCATTTGCAGCTGAGGATTCTGGGGCTTCGGATGCTGCACCCAGAGAGCCCAATACCCCTTAATTACGGAATCTAGCTCAAATCATCATCTGAAGCCCTATATAATTTAAGCCATATTCCTTAATTGAGGGGTATTGGGCTCTCTGGGTTGGGGTTTGGCCAAAGGGTTCAGAAGGTTGCCGCGTCCTGCTGAGGAATGAGGGTCGCCGGTGGAGAGGCTTAGGCGTTCTAAGGGTTTGGGGGTTTAGGGCCTTGGTGGTTTAGGTTTAGGGCTTAAATTTTGGAGTTTAATGTAGGGCCTTAATAGTTAGAATAGGGTTTTGGGGCCCATTGTACTATAATTATAATAAGGAACCCCCAGAATAGTGTAGGTAATTATTGAAGCCCCTATATTAAGGTTCAGGGGTCGGGGGTCTAGGGCTTCGGGTACTGCCCAGGTGCCATGTATCTCAGCTGCCCCGGCGTGGAGACATCCAGACCCACGACGCAGAATTGGTAGCTGCCGTTCCTTTAGCACTTCAAGCTTCTTAGGGCCGTTTAGGACCATTTAAGGTTTAGGGTTTAAGGCATTCTCTGGCTCAAGCCGCAACATTAGTCGGCGTTTCGGGGCCCGTCGTAACTTTACAGCATCCAAGCTCGCGGGGCATCGGTTTCGGAGGCCGACCAGCTGGCCCCAGACCCCAAGCACTCTTGCACCTCCAACCCACGACACCATGGAAACCACATGGGGGCAAAGCCCTTCTGCAAGATCTAACAACACCAAGAGCGGTGTCAAAACCCTCTTGCTCTGTTTGCTACTCATAAGGTTTTATAGATAAAAACACTGTATATACACCGCGCTTTAGCTCCCCAAGGCCTTCGAGAAAAAGAGCCGTTTCGGCTTTCGGATTTCGGAATTTTGGGCTTGGAGTGCCGGAAAGAGAAGTGTTTAAAGTGTAGGGTCAGCCATGCGCTACTAGTAGATCCTGCTCTCTATATTGAAAGCGCTTTCAGACTAGAGACCCTCTGAAAAAAATCTGTAAGCACGCCAGCCTACTGTACAGGCTAGAAACCTTCTCAAACCTCCTACGAAACACGAAAAGTCCAGCCCCCCCGCGTCTTACACTCCTTCAACCCTAAACCCTAACCCCAAACTCTGAACGCCCCTTCCAGGAATCCCCTAAAAGGGGACCCTTATGAGAATCCCTTTAGAGGTACCCTTTCAAGTCCTCGTCGGCTCCGATGGGCAGGTCATGAAGCGCTCGAAGAGCGTGCCGCGAGGTATCACGCCTGCGTGGCTTTGCTGGAATCCCTGGGTCTAAGGCTTTCTGCCCCCGGCTTCTTGGTTCCTAAACCCTTAAGGCCCCAAAACCTAAGCTCAAAACCCGAAGCACTAAATCCTAAAACCGGAGTTAGGGTTGCTGCAGGGGCGTGTTGAGAACTCTTGTAGGCCTACTGTAAGGCTTGTGTGAAGAACGGCAGTAATAGGATAAGGTTTGTGTAGAGTTACTCTACACCTAAGCTGTTAGGGTTTGGGGTTGGGAGTGCTATGGAGATTCAGGGCGTTCAGCTTCCGAAGGGCTTGCAAGCCTTCAAGCCATGCCCCCGAAAGACGACGAAGATGGGAGTTTCCTGAAAATGGGGGGGCCCTGATGTAGTACCCTAAATAGTAGGATCCTTGTTATAAGGAACCGAAAATAAGGTAACCCCAAATTGTCGGAAAACATCCATATCATACTGCCAGGATGCCCCGCACGCCCACACCGGCAGCCGCAACGAGGTCGGAAGGCCACCCAGTCTCCTTGAGTAGAGTCGGGCTGGCTCGTAAAGGGTACTACAAGGGTTCCATAAGAAGTATGATAAGGGCTCAGGGCTTAGTGCTTTGGGGTTCGTGGAAGATTCCTCTACCAGACTAGGGACTCCAAGACCCGCTAAAAAGTACGGGGCGAAAGTAGGGGAAATTGTTGATAAAGAATGATCAACTCTCTGTAGAAGCCCCCTTTGTAACCTCCCGGTATACAGCCCCATAGCGAGCCCTTTTGCAACTGTCTCTGGAGTCTTGTTACATGACCTCTAGCCGTGGAGCATCGCTGATGCGCGACCGCGCACTGTCGGGGGGCTTGGCAACCAGTGCGCCGGCGGCCTTTGCGGGATGCTTGTCGCGCGGGGGTTGGAGCTTAAGTCGTAGGCTCTAGTAGGGTTCTAGGGCTTAGGTTTGGGGGGTTTGGAGCCTAAACCTTAGAGTCTTAGAGGAAGCCGGAAGGTGCTGAGTGTTTGATCTACGCGGTCCTTCTGGCTTCAGAGCTTCTGGTTACGCAGGACGGTGGATTCAAGGCCAGGAATGTAAATGCACGACATGTCTGTCCATCTTAACCTGACGCCCTTCCAGCAATCATGGATCCCTGAACCCGAAACCCTGAAAGAAAGATTCCAAGGCCTCCTGGCTCATCGCTGATCAGGGTTTGGGGTCTTAGAATGTCTTGGAACCTTGGCGTCTGCTTGGAGGCTTCGGGGGACGTGGAAGCCGGTTTAGAAGTAGGATGACACCTCTCAGGGTAGTAACACAAACTAGAGTCACTAGAGCCTACTTGCTACGTCCCTTTGATCCTTTACGCAGCACTCCGTTGGAACCAAAGTTTTGAAGTCTTGAATGAACTCTTCGGAATACTGCACCGCAGGAAACTGTATCAATACGCCCAGAACCTCTTTGCTCCCACTGGCCAAGGTGCGGCGACACCGCTTCGATACCTGAATATCGCGACAGGCTCCCGAAAAGTAAATGGACTTATTCCTGGAGCCAGTCATGGACTTACGGTTTTGCAGAATGAATCCTGCATCAGAGATGAAAGGTTGACACGGAAAACCCGCGAAACCAAAGCTTCATGGCTCTCTGGGGCCACATGATTAAGCCTAGAGATAGCAACCGCCCAACCGTGGTCATAGCAGTCATAGCACATGCAAGATCCAGCCACACAAGACAAAAGTGCCCCTTCAGGGGATGCGAGTCACTCGACTTGTCGGAGCCACATCCCAAGCCCGGCCCAAACCCCAATTCTCCACCTACAGCCGCAACAGCTAAAGAAACCCGACACCCGAAGGTAGACCCCTGATTTTGTTTCACCCTCTGTTTCCTGTTTCTGTGAGGATCCAAAGCAAACGATTCTGGGCAAGATCTGCCACGAGCGCTTCGGCAAGCCAAGGAAATCCCCCCAGGCTTATGCCACAAAAAAAAGACATAAATTATTACAATATAGTGTAAAAGCATATTAAAGTATATTATAGCATGTTATAGCATAAAAGGCTTATGCCACAAACCCCTCGGATGAAAGCAAAAGCCGCAGCGAAGCCGCTGATCGCCCAAAGAGGGCCGCGGAGGCTGGCGCAAGGCAGAGGAGCGATGGCCGACGCAGGCTCCTCATGTAGGAAGGTTTAGGGTTTAGGGGTTTAGGGTTTAGGGTTTAGGGTTTGGGGTTTAGGGGTTTAGGGGTTTAGGGGTTTAGGCGTTTAGGGTTTAGGGGTTTAGGGGTTTAGGGGTTTAGGGGTTTAGGGGTTTAGGGGTTTAGGGGTTTAGGGGTTNAGGGGTTTAGGGGTTTAGGCGTTTAGGGTTTAGGGGTTTAGGGGTTTAGGGGTTTAGGGGTTTAGGGGTTTAGGGGTTTAGGGGTTTAGGGGTTTAGGGGTTTAGGGGTTTAGGGGTTTAGGGTAGGAACAAGTACGACTTTGGGATACCAATAGGACTTGAGGGTTTGGGCTTCTCTTTCGGATTTGTGATTTTATGGAGCCAACGCTGGGGGATTTAGGCCTTCGAGTTTTGGGGATTAGGGTTTAGGGTTTAGGGCTTTGGGGATTGGGGTTTAGTCGCTGAGGCTTGTGACTCATGTAGGAACCTGATTAAGAAACCCTGGGCCTATAACACCAAACCAGTCGGGTTAATAGAAGGCACCCTAGTAAAGGCCCAAGGCTTCTTAATCAGGTTCCTACATTAGCAGCTTTAGGCTTATGCTTTAGGGTTTAGGCTCGAGGGTTTAGGGTTTATAATATTCGGCCAGCTAGCGCTGGGTATGTATGGCTGAATGTTAGCATTTGAGTATGTTTCTTGATTGAGGGTCTGGTTTAGGGTTTGTAGGGTTGGTAGGGCAGTTTGGGCTTTTTGCTAATGGGGTTTAGGCGTAGGGGCGTTAGGCTTAGGGTTTGGGATTTGGGAGTGGTAGAGTGGAGGATTTCAGACTCTTGGGCTTTGGGGTAACCAGTGGAGGATCACAAGCCAATTACAATAACCTCTTCAAAGGCAGTAGCCACCACCGCCAAGAGGGGCTATGAGTCGAAGCCGGAAACTTCAGGTTTGGGGTGTTCGGGTGTTCCATCGGCTCTAGGTTTCCCCAGAAAGAGGACACCGGCCCCTAGGGGTTCCTTGCATATAGCAAAGCTTCAGAAGCTCACATGCCAAAGCTTCGCTTGCGTCCATGACATCCAGCGACCTCCATCGACACGCATCATTCTCCCAGGCGTTCCCCAGCACTGTGCTGCTTGCAAATCAGTCTCTGGACTGCCCCATGCACAGGTTGTTCACCGTTCGTCACCTCGTCAGCCACCAGACCGGATCACCTTCCGCTGTCCCGTCAGGCTTTTCGAGTCGTAGAGTTTAGGTCTTTAGGTCTTTAGGTGTGTAGGGTCTAAGGTTTCGGGTTGAGGTCGTTTGGGCTTCAGGGCTTCAGGGCGTCCTTGAAGAGGGCTGTGCTTGTTGACGCGCGGCGTCAGGGGCGAGCACCTCAGTCAGCGAGAGATTTCGGGCTCGGCTGCTTCTTAAAAGCTTAGCGCTTCTGGGTTCCTGCAAGGACGCTCCCAGGGTTCTTGTGAGGGTTCTATAAAGGGGGTGCCGATGAGCCCAAAATGCAGAGTAGAGGTCGGCACACCACAACTCCCCGAAGTGTGCGCAGTGGCAATTTTAGAGGCACCTTTATGCATCCTATGTACATTATCTGCATGTACTTATGCGTATTTATGTTCATGTCCGTGAAAACATGCGTATTTTTCGGAAGCTCATTTGGGAGCACTGCCCTTCAAAACCCGCCTTCGACAACAAACATCCAGAACCCTGACACCGTAGGCCTCCCAACTCATGATCCCAGTCCTTAGATCATGTAACATGTAGGGCTTGTCACCTTGTAAGCCCCCAAAAAGGCACAAAAAACAAAGCCACAACGTCCAAAACGATCTATGCTAACACCTTAACTGAAGACGGAAGAGCCGAAACAACTTCAAAAAAACGAAAACATACAAGAAAAACCTGAAACAGTGGCGCTCCGTAGGTCCCCAAAAGGAGCTCCCTTTGGGGTGGCCGGGGCACAGCGCCGCGGAGGCGCGAAACGCGGCTTCGGAGCGAAGACTGCCTTGGCTTTAGGGCTTTTGGAGGCCTTTGGAGGGTTTTGGGGCTCCTTTAAGGGTTTCTTTAAGGGATCTATAAGGGTTACGTTACTGTAAGGGTACTGTGGGGCTTTTGGGGGTAGGGCTTTGGGGGGTTTGGAGAGTTGACGGGTTTAGGACCTTCTGGGGTTTAGGGCTTTAGAGGTTTAGGGCTTTTAGGGCTGGGGGGGGGGTTGGGGTTTTAGAGGTTTAGGGCTTTTAGGGCTTAGAGGTTCAGAGACTTTAGGGGTTTAGAGGTGTGGGGGTTTACGGACTTTGGGAGTGTTAAAGTATAGTTATACTGGGTTTAGGGAGTTGGGGTCTGTAAGACCATGGGACCGATGGTGTTCTTTGAGGGTTTAGAGGTTTGGGCTTTAGGGTTTAGGGTTTAGGGGCTTAGGGGTTTAGGGTTTAGGGTTTAGAAATTTGGGGTTTAGAGGTTTGGGCTTTTTTTCGGCTTTCAGGGGTAAGGGCGTTGGGCTCTTTGAGGCTTACAGGGAGTCTCTTTTGTTTTATGGATTCCTTGAAACGGCTCTTCAGGGGTGAGTATGTTTAAAGCTTCTACAACGAAGGTTTCAGGGTCTATTACTAGGTCCTAACAGATTAAAGGAACCCTGCGGAATAATATTGAACTCAAGCTACTATATTGCTCCACAGATGCAGCAGCCATATTAGGGGGAAGCCTAAGAGGAGCCTTTTTCGCCCCTAAACCCCTACACTAAGACCAGAAGAAGATGCCGAAGAACTGCTGGCAACTCATTCTGAAGACTCCTCCTCTCCCGGAGACTCCAAAGACCCTCGTCACGAAGGAATATACCTGAAAAATAAAGAACGATTTTGCATCTACTTCAAAGTGTATTCCTTCATTCGGTGGTTTTGGAGTCTCATTTAAACCCTAAACCCCATACTATAGGGGCCTTAATAATTAGGATAGAGCTTTGGGGCCCATTATACTATACTTAGAATAAGGAACCCCCAGCATGGTATTGGTAATTATTGAGGCCCCTATACTAAATCCTCATGATAGCCCTTATAGTAGCCCGTATAGATCCCTTTAAAAGGAACCCTCTTCTAATTATGTAAGCCCCTATATCATCACATTACCCTTCTCTGCTTCCGCGCTACCCAGAGGACAGGGGCTCGAGGCGAAATAGGGCGGTCGGTCCGCCGTGCTGGGGCCCAGCGAAGAGCTGGTAGAGGTCGGCGCCATGGCCAAAACCCGAGGGTTTAGGGTATTTAGGGTATTTAGGGTTTAGTTTGGGGTTTAGGGCTTAGGGTTTAGGCTTTAGGGTTTAGGGTTCTCTTGTTGAGTCCTTTGTCTCGGTAATCCGCTCCGTCGCATCTCAGAAGGAGGCCGCTCTCGACCAGGGTTTAGGGTGTAGGGCTTGGGGAAGTCTGTATGAAGACTTCCTGCATTGGCTAGGCTTAGGCTTCCGAGTTCAGGATTTAAGCTCTGCGGTTCGGAAGGATTTTGCCTCGCAGTTTTCGGTGTTGGCGCTTCAAGCGCTTTCGGGCTTCGCGCCTTGGGGCTTTGGCTTCGGTTGCTTCGGCTTGCTTTGAGAAGTCTCTTTTTCGTTCATGGGGTCTGCCGAAGGTGCCGGACCCGGAGCTCCCGCGTGTGCTACTCCCGTCTCCTGACGATGGCTGCCAGAGTGACAGTTTCGAGGGCTTTCACGGAGCTCGGAAGACACCAAGCAAGACAATACCTACGGGTTTTTACCACTACTATAAAAACATCCTGACTATTGAATTCTTCTAAATGCTGATATCATTATCAGGACCATGTGTAGGGCTTCGGGCCTTTGAGACTTTAAGGTGCCGGCTCGGTGATTCATAGAACCGAAGCACAAGATTCTCGCCCAATGGAACAGGCCGCCCGATATGTAGGATTTGGGCTTAGGGTTTCCTTACGGGATGTGCGACTCATTTTACAGTTGAGCGTTTGGGACCTTAGGATCTACGGATCAGGGTTTGGGTAGGAACCAGCTGAACGGTCCTCCTGGGCGGAGAACAACTATATGAACAGTCGCGCACAGCTGATCCCTAAACCTAAAACCCCCATCCTACCCTTGTGGAACTCCAATTGAAACCCTTCAAAGAAATCCCAAACCCTCCACTCCTACAGCACCCTTATAGAAGCAATCCTCTGAGGGGTTCTGAGCTGTTACCCGCAATCATCCTGACTTGAAGCTTCAGATCCTCTGTAGCCTGCTGACTCTCCAAACTCCGTACTGACAGTGGCAGACACCCGAAGCCTTTCTGCGAATCCATGTCGAGCCTTCGGGAAACCTCCTAGGAAAAACCGGACAATCCTAAACCCAATACCGGCATAAAAAAAGGCACCGGATCAAGAATATGCTACAACTTCGCCACCCGAAGAAGTGGTCACACAGGTCACACGTTTTCAGGCTTTAGAGTTTCAGGCTCGCGGCCTAAAGTGTTAACGTTTGAGGCCTAGGGAAATGCCAGAAACCCTACACCAGGGCGCCCCTTTCTTGCACAGCCTGCAGGTGCCGTCGGAATCTACGAGCGTCTCTGAATCTCTTGCTCAAGCTTCAGGGCCTAAATCTTTATTTTAACACAGTATAACAGAACTTAACATAATCTAATCTTAGATAACATGATGTAGCATAACATAACATAACACAACATAACAGAACATAAGGCAATACAATATAAAATAACATAATAACATAATATGGCTATACAAATTCATACAACATTTTGTATTCTATACTTTCATCCTCGAGGGTCTATGTCTTAGCGTTTTCAGGCTTCGGCTTCAGGCTGCCACTAGAAGGACCCTCATGTAAGAAAAACCGCCCCACAAGAGGAACACTCTTAGTTCCGAGAAACCCCTACATCCCGCCCCAAAAACCTGCAGAGGTGTTGGTTTCGAGCCCGGCTGTACACCGCACCATCCCGGAAGCCATGAAAAGAAAGGAACCAGATAGGTCAATGCGCCTGTTTGGGATGTTGAAGGCTATCTAATCTTCGAAGCTGAACCCCGCAAGGCCAAAGCTCGGAGCATCAAGCATCAGAAGACGATTACGGGAGGCATTCTCCCAACCATTATCATGCTGCGTGAAAGCTTGAGAATGTCATCTCTTACGCACTACACGCTGCTGGAAATTTCTGCGGGGTTCTCGCACCCTGAAACTGAAGGTGTTTTGGTTCAGGCTGCGGGCTCTCAGGTCTGCTTGCAGACTACTAAGTTCCACAGGATGTGCCGAACCCTCAACTTTAAATCCTCAATCCTGAACCCTAACCCCTGAGCCTCACCCAAACTCCAACCCTTCAAACCCCTCAAAAAGGTCTCGGGTCTATGCCTGAAGGTTGCCGCACCACTCAAAGATCCAACTCTTGCAGCTGCAATAAGCACGTCCATGCAAATGAACAGACACATACACATATCTGTCAATTTATTTATCCATCTATCTCGCTATGTATTTACCCATCTACCTATCTATCTATGTAGCTGTCTAGCAATCGAGCAATCGAGCTATCTAGCTATCCAGCTATGCGTCTATCTATCTCTATCTATCTGTCTACCTGTCTCCATCTATCTATCTATCTATACGTGCATACCGGTCTTTATCTGATGCAGATGAAAAGCTCACAGTGCACATACGTATGCATGTGCCTATGTAAGATGACGACTATGTAATGTATGCCCCGTGTATATGTGTGAGTGACATGTGTGTAGAAATAAATAAACAAATATATATATATATATATATGTACATGTATATATATATATATACATATATGTATGTATAACTTGTATAACATTTACACAGCTCAACCAACAATGCCCAAACCTGGTCTACCAAAAATCTCATAGCCAGGCGCGACCATCTATGTATGTACGCGATCGCAAACTCAAACTTGAAGAGTAACAGGCAGACAACGGACGAGCGGAAGGACAGACCAACAGATGGATAGACATGCATGCATGCATGCATGCATGCATGCATAGCTTCTAAACGAAAATAAGACATTCTTACATTATTACACAACACACAGTTATGCATGTATGGATACATACATACATACCTACATACACACATACATACATACATACATACGTATCCAAGCCAGACAGACAGAAAGACAGACAGACAGACAGACAGAAGACAGCCATGCATGCATACAGTGCCTTTACACATACCTAGGCTACATAGGACTGATAAAGCACAGATACCAAACCAGAAGACAGGCTGTACACTGTACGTGGTATACCGATATACCATATCAAAATCCATTCTTCTAACACGGCTCAAGCTTTCACGCGTCTAGGCCCTCACATCTCTCCGACGAGGGCTTCGCAAACAACCTGTCGCAGGGTGCGGGGTAGCGGGTAGCATTTAGAATTGAGGGTAGCCTTGTCGATTCGATGCATGGCCGTCGTGGGCGTGTCGGGGTTTGAACATTTGGGTTCCGTTTAGGATCAATCTTCACTACATCTCGCACAAAAGACCACCTAGGCTCTCGGAAGCCGAAAGTCCAGCCGGTGTTCCGGCCAAGAACGACAAAACAGAAAACACGTGAGAAAAATGCGTTGGTTGCGTGAGCCGCTGGGAAACCGTCGGTCGCGATTCCGCCAGCACTACTATCCGTGAAACTTGTTCTGTTTCGGCATGGGAACGGAACATTCGCCGTCGTTTTCCTAAATCCTGAACCTCTCACCACCGCCTAAGGAGCCGTGTGTCAATATCTTAGGGCTTAGCAATTACGGTTTAGGTTCAGCTCTACAGACCAGATCCTCATGCAATGCAGACTCCTTGGGCTCAACGCTAGTTGAATGACCAGGAAACCGGGTAAGAACCTTATTACAACATATTATATAACCCTGATCAAGGCACGAAGAAGCCACGTACTGAGTCCCCTGACCCTTCAAGGACTCCGTCCGAGACTCTGTGGGGATTCGCGTCAACCCGTAGTGCATGTAGACGCCTGGTTGATTGACCTCCTCCCCACTGCTGAATTCAAAGGCGCATACAAAAAGAGAGTGTTGGGAATTAGGAGACGCTACCCGCTACCCCAAAACCCCACAGAAGCCCCAGACCTAGTAAGTCTGTGAAAACCTTGTGAAACCCTCTGAAACCCCTTATCAAGTAGACAAAGAACGTCTCTGCGCCGAGTCGCAGCTCCCCCAGAGTTGTCTCTGGGCCACAGCGTGCGCGCTGCGCTACCACCGACCTCTCCAGGACGAGCCCGAGCTCAAGTTCGGTGCTTTTTGGGTGTCCTTGCAAGGGTACGCCAGGGGCTCCCTATAAGCGGGTCCTAGAAGGGTACAACAAGGGTCCTTAAAGCCTTCGGGCGGGAGCTGTAGGTACGTTGTTGCGAACCTGAGTCCACAGGATCTATACCCTTCAGTGATGAGATAGGCTTTACAAGGTGCAGGTTGTCGTCCCAGGGAATCCATGGCTTCAGGGTTGGGATCTACTTCAGCTTCCTTCAGCCGCAAACTTCTGCGACTTGAAGGAACAGAAGGGCTGTGTTGGTACACCGATGCACCGCCTCCACGCCACCTGCGTCAAGGGCGACGTGGAGCCGTCGAGCACCTGCACATCTCATGCACTGCGCTCAGGATTGCGGGTGTCGGGGTTTGGGGTGCCCAAACAAAAAAGCCCAGGGCCCCCCCCAAAACAAAAAACAAACAAAGAGGTTGGGTTTAGGGTTTAGGGTTTAAGGCCAGGACCCCAATAACCCCCAAACCCCCAAAGACGGAGCTCTAGGCAGGGCTCGCCTCCTCCACTTTGGCTCGCTTCGGAAGGGGCAGTCCTCTGAGCGCCCGCAAAACGTTTTGAGGGATCTTAGCTTGGGACCTGGGTTTGGGGGTTCCTTTAAAGGGATCTATCGGGTACTATAGGGCATTATACGGTTTGGGGCTTCTGATATTGGTGCAAAGTTCAGGATGGGTGTTTTCGATTTAAGGGATTTAATTTGTTGATTGTAATTGTGCTGTCGGGAGGATTGGTGTGCAGGGGTTTGAGGTTTAGGGGGCTTTAGGGTTTTGATTTCGAGCTTAGGTGTGTAGGGTGTAGGGGGTTTGTGACAAAGAGTTCGCTTCAGCCTGAGATGTTCAGGGAGGTGCGGGTTTAGACCGTTGTCCGGGCCGCAAGCTTCTGATTCGGAGAAGAGCGACCGCTGATGGACAAGATCCTGCATCATCCATAACACAGGTTGTGCCGTGATACCACAAGTCCCGAGACTTCTGGTACTTAGAGGTATTGCAACCCCTGCACAGGGCCCATAGCCAAGTCCAACGGCTTCCAAAGGAGCCCTTCAAGAGTCCTTAACCTCTAAACAGGCTTTCAGATTGAGGAACAACAAAAAAAAACTACAGGGTTTACGGCTCAAGCTGCTAAAAGACCTATATGTAGGGGTTTAGCGTTTGGGATCAAGGGTCCATCCGGCAACTGCCTGCCTGCGCCATCCTCGAGCTTCCGCCTGCCTCGGGATCCGGCTCGGGGTCTTTAAAGGTAGAAATTAAGGGTTCCTTTCAGGGATCCTTTACAGGGATCTCCTTTAAGGGTTCCTTGAAGGGGGTTTAGGGCTCAAGGTTCAGGATTTAGGAGTTAGGGCTTCAGCTTCAGAATGGTGTTTACACAAAGGCTCCTGGTTTGTGTGGGGGCGGGGTCCCTGCTATTAGCTGACTCTCCCATCTTCATGAGGGTCTACCCAAGAAACGATCCTCATCATAAAGACTTCTATTTGCAGTCCTGGTTAACAACAATTCGGATCACCATGTTCATCTGGAAGCCTCATGACCTTGATTTGACTTCCTTTTTCCGTTATTTTCTGCTTAAAAAGTTAATATAGGGGTCGGGGTGGTTAGCAATACTGTCCCCTCCTGATGTCTCCCGATATGTCACAGTGGTAACACACCCCAAATACCCATTTAACCACATACTTGTTGTGTTTCAGGGATGCAAGTTTCTGCTTCAAAGATGTGGGAGATAATGGCAATGACATACGGGCGCGCTTCTGACAACAGAATTTGCGCAGTGTTGTGACGACAACAGAATAGGCGGCATCTACATTGAAACCTGAATCGCTGTTATAGACCCCTCACACACCCCTCGCGTTCTTCGCTCTCGGCTCTACTCCCGAGTCCCTTGCGAGAGCCCTCAGATGAGGCCACTGTAGGCGGCGGGGCCGCCGACCTCGGCTAGAGAGTTGGCATACAGTATAGTATAGTATAGTATAGTAGGTCTATAGAAATACATATGTACAATATATATATATATGTAAGCCTACTAAACATACATGGTATATATATACATACATATACAGGGACTGTAGATTTAGGTAAGGAGTGCGAATCTACGCTGTTACTGAAACTTCAGATTTCTATAGTAGACGGCCCTGGTTCGCTGCTATAGCCACCCCCTTGAAAACCAGTTTTGGTCCATCCCTTTGCCAAAGACCAAAGCACATCGTGCCCAACCCCCTTACCATTCTTGATGCTAACATGGAACCCCCATTCGAGTCTTACAGTGCTTAGAAAAACTCCAAACACCGTAATGTAGGAACCTGATTAAGAAGCCTTGGGCCTATAACTCCAAAATAGTAGGATTCATATAAGGAACCCTAATTAAGGCCCAAGGTTTCTTGATCAGGTTCCTACATTACCCCAAAGCCCTATCCATATTATCAAGGCCTCGGCTGCCCTCTGCAAAACCGAAAGGAATAGCAATGGTCAAATAACATTACTAGAAATCTGCTAGTAGCTGTATCGATGGCAATAGTAATGGTAACAGAAAGACAAAATCGACATGGTAATAGCCATGTAACACTGATAGCAGTAGCAATAGGATAGCAATAACAACAATAATGATAACAAAAAGATAAGAGTAGGAAGAACAAGAAGAATATCACCATTAATAATCGCCTATAACTTCGCCCAAACCCCTCCGCAGGCTCCAGGCTTCGGCGAGTCCAAGATCGGACTGTCAGCCTGGCCAGGAAAAATATGCTGAAACAAGCTTTTTCAGTTTAGGATGTTGGGTTTAGGGTTACGGTTTTTTCAGTTTAGGATATTGGGTTTAAGGTCCAGCGCTAAGGGTTGATCTGGGTTTTGGGTATTTGGGTTTCTGTGTGTTTGTGTGTTAAGGGTTTGGCTTCAGGGTTTATACGTTCCGGGTTTCGGCTTTGAAGCTGCCCAACTGTTGCTCACGTCCATGCTCGGTGAACACCTAACCAGTCCGCAGACAGCTGCGCCCCAAAAGCAAAGACCCCGAAACTCGCTTCTGCAAACACAAACGCTCTCGCAACCCTAATCCGAAAGCAGATCTGAAATCCTTGAGCGAGGGCCTCTTTGCCCCGCCACCGCTGTGAGCGCGGCGTGGCCTAAGACTCGCTATGAGGTTTGGCGGGTTGTCCAAGACTTTCAATAACAACAATGATAAGAGTGAAAATGGCAATCCCCATACGAAAAACAGTATTCAGTTTTCATGATAGGTCTACCAACAATGCTAATACTAAGCTTTATACATACAGGCATCCCCTCTCAGAGATCCAATTAGACCTGAACTATCAATTCCGACGCACAAATCAGCTTGCATTCTCGAAACGGAAAAAACCACAGTATCTCGACTCCTGACTCAAACCCTGACTGAGGCCTGTTTCCATCATCCCCTCAACCTTGAGCCTTCCATGATCACTCATGGAGAAATAATGGCAACTCGTGGTTGGAATAGCAATAAAAACACAATCAAGATCATAAACAGCTCCCTGATGACAGCAAAAGCACTAGAAGTATATCTGAGACATTAGCCATCGGCCGCTTCCCTCGCATGAAGACGGATTGAATCACCTGCTCAGAAGCAGCTGCGAGTTTAGGGTTTACGGTTTAACTAACGTTGAAGGGCTACTGCACCACCAAGGCGAAAATTTGGGGGCACACTGCTTTTCTCTTTGCCTCCATCGGCGTTGCTGGCGCAGCATAGTCCCTGCACGGGCGTCTTGCTCGGGTCCAAGCGTATTCATATCGCGGTTCGAAGCTGCGCGCATGTGCTAATTAGCATGTGGTTTATACAATTTGATTTGGATGTAGCTTCTGGTACCATAACTACGGTCGGCGAGCCTGCGATTAGTCAGCCCACAACCCCGAACTCCTGAAGCCTATCCGCTGACATGCCTCACTTATAACGCTCCCGAACCTCCAAACTTATGAGATGTCCAACTCCTCAAATATGCTCTGGACTGGAATGAAGAACGAAGGTATCGGATTATTCATGGTTTATGTAGATTCGGCAAGAACAATGCAAGCATCAAGAAACCTAAGCAAACGAACTTGAAAACGTGCCGAATCTTCCTACTTCCCTAAGCTGTCTTCAGCTTCTCAATCTTGAAGCCTCGGCAACACAAGTTAACAAAATAGTCGTTTGCCTCGACATGCGGCACCGAACGGAGAATCGGGTTCCTATTATGCTACAACTGATTCTGCACAACCCGAAGAAGCAGATGAATTGAGATGGCAACGCCAGTGCGCAGCAATCACTTCCCAACACCCCATACCCATATGTCGCACGGCATAGAACTCCTCGTATTCCATCATACCGGCTGCTAGCTTCATAAAAAAACAAAACAGCGCACTACTCATAGTTGTTGAGAGCTGCTTCTGCGCGTGCGAAAGTCGTGAAATATTTGTGTCCTCGTCTTTGATGTGAAGAATCAATGGCCCCAACAAACCAGACTCCAACAAAACGATGGCCCCAATCGTACAAAACAAGGAAGTTCAGCATGGATGAAATAAGTGAAACCAACTCAAACCGAAAGTGGTCACACATTCACACATGCCGAGCTACTTTTTGAAATACTAGGTCACTTGCAGAAAATTACCGACAAAAACGGAAAACAATTTTGCTACACTGGATGGAAAGCTAGATTAGCATAGTTGCTATGTCGTTATTTGCTTTGTGCTCAATTACATACTGTTGGCGCTGCAGCAAGTTTCAACTTGATTGTTTGAAACGAATACGTGTTCAAAACACGCAGTAACTGGCTACACTTTGGAGTCCGCATGCATCTTGTTGAAAGCGTCCAGATTGTACCATTGCAAAAACGAGCTCGAAAGTGGTTCGCCGACACCGAAAATGCAGGCCCCAAAATGCGACCGTTTTCTGAGCTTTCGAGAAACCATACTAAGAGGCATCAAAAACGGATCAAATTCCAGGCCAATTTTTGACCCCGCTCACTCTTTTTTTTTTGAATTCTCAACTCCAAAAAAGTGATTAAGTGCCGGAAAGCTAAAGTAACACCAATCTATCTCTGCAACAAAATCTGTACCAAAATTGTCGGGCCGGCCTTTGGGCAAAAGTTGCCGCAGCTCCTCTGGACTCAACGGGTTGCGGGAAAGAGGGGTTTTCCATCAGGGAAATATTCTTGCACAGCCCGCGTGAGGTGCGACTGTCAAGAACGCATAAGGATTGAAATCTCCAGCAGACCGGCATTTGAGTTTACCGTTCACGTATGCTGCGTGTCCAGGGGCTGCACGAGACTCGTTAGGCCAGCGGGCACAGACACAACTCTGCGAGACTCCAAGAGGACATTCTTGGTGCTGTGTGGGCTGTATCCCAAAGCAGAAGAGCTTTCTTGTCAACTCCAGACAAAGCGACTTCAGTGGCGAGAATCCACATCATGCTTTCCTTTGTACTCCGCCGTCTTTGCCACCCGCAGATGGATTGGATGCTGTGGCTGCTCCGGCTGCCTTTCTCTTTGAGAGCCACCTCCCATTGCTGAGTAGGAATTGTGGTAACCGTGGCTGTAAGGAACTGTCCGTCGCAATCAGTGCCACATATGTACAGAAAGCCTTGTGAAGGCGCTTGCCTTCGTGGGAATCCTTGCACAAGGTGCTTGATATGCCAGAAGAGACCAACCTGGTTCTCGGCTGCTGCAGCTTGAAAGAGTCAGGCCACTCCGCTGTTCTTTTGCTTTCGCACGTTGAAGTGCTTTCTTCCTTACCACCAAAAAAGCTGAACAAACATGTTCATCTCAACATTCCGCGGGAAGCATAGTGCAGGCATGTACAAACACACGGTTTTTGGGTAACTTGCCTGGAACAGCGGCAAGTAGCACTGCTCTTGCCCACAAGTGAAGTAGCAGACGTGATCATGTCGAAAGTGAAAGCAGCAGACGTGATCATGTTGCAGACGTGTCATGCCGCCTGGCTCTAAAATGAAAGTTGCAGATGTGCTCGAAAACCAAAGCAACAGACGTGATTGTGGGCTCAGAGAAATTCAAAATATTATCACTTGCAAGGCCGGCAGAAAATTTCTCAACTTGACGGTTTCCAACCTCAAATAGATAGGAAAACTATCTTCAAAAGATCTCACTCCAATCAAATGTATTGTGAGCACGCGCCTCCCTCTTTTCCAGATGGGGAGCACCGGGTCTCCATCCTTGTGGACTTGAGAGAGCTTTGTGTCCCGAAGAAGACGGGTCACTGGAAGCGGAGAGAACTTTCCCTCAGCGGTCTGGCCTTAGAAGGTGGCCTGACAGGTTACGCAAAGCTTCAGCTGTTCTCACTCTCAGAACGGGACTGGACTGCTTGAAGAGAGGCTAGCTCCTCTGCCTCGTACTCGCTGCTGTCAGTGAAACTTATTGGGTGGAACCAACGCCTGAACAAGGTTCTAAAGGCTGTATCCGTCACACTTTCTTTGCATGCCAGAGCTGACAGGTGTGGGTGGGCGGGTTTTCGAAATTTTCTGCCCTCTCTTGACTTGAGCAGCAACCACATGCATTCACTCATCACACATACACAACGGAAAGGTTTCTGCCTAAACAAACATCGTTCCTTGTTTGTTTTCCATGCTCGTGATAAAACACTAACTCGTCCCTCGCACGTAAGCTTATCACTTGCAAGGCCGGCAGAAAATTTCTCAACTTGACAGTTTCCAACCTCAAATAGATAGGAAAACTATCTTCAAAAGATCTCACTCCAATCAAATGTATTGTGAGCACGCGCCTCCCTCTTTTCCAGATGGGGAGCACCGGGTCTCCATCCTTGTGNAGATCTCACTCCAATCAAATGTATTGTGAGCACGCGCCTCCCTCTTTTCCAGATGGGGAGCACCGGGTCTCCATCCTTGTGGACTTGAGAGAGCTTTGTGTCCCGAAGAAGACGGGTCAGTGGAAGCGGAGAGAACTTACCCCTTCTGTTCACAGGACGACGCTTACTGTGGACCTCTCTGCTCTCGGGAAGCCCGGAAGCTCTTCCATTAGCTCCCTTGAGGGTTCGTCGGCAACATTGGATTTTGAAGGAACTCTAGCAATCCATGGCACGATCCCTGTCTTCAATTCGTGCGCTGCTCCCAATCAGTTTCAAATGTGTTGCTTCCCCCCTTGGGTTTGGTCTGGAGCGGGCAAACACATGTAGACGCACGGAGCCAACGTGACGCGATCGACTCCCAATCATTGTTCAAATTTGTTGCGCATTTGGCACAACATAGTTGAACACCAAATCATTTGCCGCCTTGGAGCTTACCCCTGTCATGAGACAAGCTTTTGCGCCATCGTTGTCGCAGTAACACACGTCTCGCTCCTTTGAAGGCATTTCCACAGTTTGAAGGCAAAGCCACACTGCAGCTAGCTCCAGCAAACAAGATGCAGCGAGAGCTCTCAATGCCCATTCTGGAAAGCTCTTGAGCACTTGGAAAGACGGAGACCCTGCCACGTTACCTCGTTCAGTGGGCTCAAGAGAAGCGTCAGTGTACACAAAGACACACGGCCTTTGGCCAAAGTTGATGGTCGCAGAAGCATCTTAGGCAATCTCGACATACATGCTGAGGGCCGCCACAGTTCCTGGATCAAGCTCAGTCGAGCTTCTCTCCAACACCGAGTAGAAAGCTTTCAGGCAGGATTTCGAAAGCCTGCCAAATATCTGTCCACTTGCAAAGCTCATGCGTCCCGCCATGTGGCGGGCCTTCGATATTCTCCCTGCCTCAGATGCACCCAGAGCTTCGCAAGCGCGGATCTCCCTCTCCTTCAGTTGCTTTTCTTCTTCATGAACCTCTGCCGCGATTGACATCCATTTGCGATAGAAGGCTGCGCGCCTTTCCGCCACACACACCGTGTCCGATGCCGCCAACCCCAGATCGCTCGGGAACAGATGAAATTGAGTCGGTGGGTGTCCTCTCCTTGTCGCTTCTTGCATTAATTCCAAGGGAGTCCATGGCACCCCAAAGGTGCACACTGTGTCTGCGCCTGCCGAGATCGTCATGTTGTCCCCTTGTGCTCTAACCGAGATCTCGAGCAGTCTGGAACCAGCCGGTACGACGGGAACTCAATGAATTCTTTCACTTTCCAAGTGCACGAGGAGCGAGGGATGTAGGCCCAGAACGGTCCTGTATTCAGGGACGAAGTTCGGGAGGTGGACCTTGTTGTCCCTTCCATTGCCATGGCTCTGGAAACCTGCTCCGCTGTGTTGGAGAAGCGCCGCTTCCTGAAAGTCCACGGGGCACATGGTGAAGTCCTGCAAGGCGCAGGCGTCGCGTGCCGCATGTGCAACTTGCTTGCACAGCCTTCTCGGGTACGATACTTCTAACGCAGTTGAAAGGTTCCATCCTCTTCAGGACCAACCCCAGTGTACACTCTTTGTGCAGGCCCTGAAGAGCTACCATTCCCAGAAGGCGAGCGTGGTGAACTTCTTGCGTTCAGCTCCACACATGCAAGAGTGAAAGTGCACGTATTTCGGGTTGCAGCTTGGGCTTCGGTCAGAAGGAGGTCCTCCAAAAAGAGAGATGAAAACGGATTTTCGACTGCCCATGACAAGTCTTTCTGCGTGCACACCACGCAGATCTGAGTCACGAACTGATAGAGCTCGTTTGCCCCCTGAACTCTGTGCATCGTGTTCTTGAAGGCCCAAGATGCCGTCAGAGAACTCGTCCGACCTTAGAGGCAGGGGCCAGGCTGAGCGTTGCTCAGCGCGATCTCCCTTGCTCGCGACGCAGTACCACAAGGCGGCGCCATCTACACGAAAACTAATTGATCTGAGTTGAGAATCTGCAAAACAAGATGTTGGAAAGCCTTCAGAGAAAGGTCCAACCAAGAGCTTCTCCAAAGAACTTGCCACGCAGTCGAGATTTGAAGTCTGCTTCAAGCTTCTCCGACCCAGAAAGACACCTTCAAGAGCTTCTCCAGCCAAGACTTCACGACAGTTGAAGACTGCCACGGTTTTGGCTTCAAAGTTTGGAGTTTAGGGGCTTCTCCAAAGACTTTGCTGTGACGAGATGAGAACAGGCAGAAGAGCCTCAAAAAACGAGAGTTTGAAGACTGTCACGGTTTGGAGTTCAAGCTTCTTGAGCTTCTCTAAAGAATTGCCAAGGCTGTTACGCGTTCGTGAAGAGTTGAACTGTCAGAGCAAATCACCGGGCCCGTACGTGAAGGAACAAGAAAACTGTCGATCCCAAAGCTTGCTGAAAGACCAACCTGCTCCAGCCGACCCTGCGAAGAGCTCGAGGACGAAGCATGTCTGGAAAACTTTGCTCCCCATTCTGCACTGTACACGGGAGCCGTTGCTCTGAGATGGTCAGTTGCTTTGTCGCTGTGGGCACTGGTTGTACGAGTGCGCCCCCAGGCACTTGGAGCAAATGTGCAAGCCCCTGTCGCACTCCGCCTCGTTGTTCTTACCATTGGGACAGCCTCCTGGGAGGTTGTGCCCGAAGCAAATTGACTTGCCTGAAGTCGGACACTTGTAATGCAGACCAAGCAGGAGCTTCGGCATGCGGGGTCCGTCGGACGTGTTTGCGAGGATCCTGCCCTTTTCNTTGACTTGCCTGAAGTCGGACACTTGTAATGCAGACCAAGCAGGAGCTTCGGCATGCGGGGTCCGTCGGACGTGTTTGCGAGGATCCTGCCCTTTTCTTTTCCTTTGCTCTTGCCTTTGGCGTGCGAACCACGTCTCTTTGGCGGGCATGTCATAGGGGGAGGGGCGATTGCCCTTCCAGCCTTTCCCTAGCTTGCCTTTTCCACCTTGAGTGAACCGTGGGGAGTCTCTCAAATTCTGCTTCCAGCGGTCTGCTGCCGTCTGAGGGTCGGATGTCTTTGACAACGTCCGCCATGTGGAGCCACGCTGCTTTGTCCGCCCTTAGAATCTGGAACATTTGCACCTTCTGGAATCTTGCGGNGAGCTCTGCGAAGAGCCAATCCACCCATCGTTGGTGCACCGTGTAGGTGATAAGGTCTGCGAACTCGTATGCGAGGCCCCGCCTACGGAGTGCTTGGTAAACGAGGAACTCGGTGTTGTGTTCGATGAAAAGGCCCTTGTCATTCTCTTTCACTTTAAGCTGGGACCCTTCAATCTCCAAAAGTTTTGCAGAGGACTTGTTTGACATCATCTCTTGCTCTCTGGACGCACACCTTGATGGGGGCATGTACTTGAGGATCTTCGACTCCGCCTGATGTGATGTGGAGTCGAGCATGGCGTGTCCCGGTTCCAGTGCCTTGGAGATGTCCAGGCCTGTGTACTTGGCCCTGAGACCTTGAAGCCTTGCACTGCGCTCGGCCCTTGGGACGGGCTTAGCTGTGTCCGCTGTTGCCTCGACTCGGTTCTTGAGGCTAGCGCTGATGAACACATGTCGGATCACACTGGGAGCAGGTCTCTGCTCCTTTTCCTAAGGACTTTACAGATATCATGCTGCTCTTCCACTTCCTGCCACACTTAAAGACCTGGCCGTCGGGTGAAGCCAGGAGGACGCCGATGAACTCTGTTGGTCTTGAGGTGCCGACCCTGCATCGCCTTGAGCTTGCTCAATCTCCGGTACACCGTCGGGCACTGCCGACGGAATTGAGTCGGCGTCGAAATCACGCTCCGATGCCTCGTGGTCCTCGCCTTCTGTTGAGAAGGCGGGCGACCGAGCTGGCGGTCGCTGGGACTGATCTTGAGGGGTGGTCAGGAGCGGCTCAGGAGGCTGACAAGACTCTCTGCTTCTAAACTGCCCGCTCCTGGTTTCGTCGGGGGCAAAGGTCCCGGTCCTGATGGCGTTTAGCGCCATGGCAAGCTTCNTGCCCGCTCCTGGTTTCGTCGGGGGCAAAGGTCCCGGTCCTGATGGCGTTTAGCGCCATGGCAAGCTTCCTGAGCGGTCGGGATTGCATACCTCGAGCATAAATATCACTTGAGGTAATGGTTCCAACGTGTCTGCCCAGGAAATCAAGAGTGGGTTTGTCGGCGCCGAATTTGGCCATCCATGCTAGGACGGTCTCCTTGCAGCTGTGGCTGGTTAGGCTCTCGATGTATGGGATGTCTCTGAGAAGATACCGAAGGAGAGACGTAAACTCGTCACTCTCGATGTGACGCACGGAGAAGGTATCTTCGGATAAGGGGGCAGGAAGAAAAGGGCCTGGGGTGAACTTGCCCAAAACTTCATTTCGAAGAGTAAGGAACTGCTCCGCCCAGTTTTCGTCCGTGATTCCGAAGGCCGGCGCAACAATGGGCAGTAGTCTGCGCTTCTCGCGATTTGCCGTCTTATGATGTTCGGTCATAGCTTCGATGAAGCCGTGACGGCCCGTTACGTCCAAGCAGATTTCTTGGACAAAGCGGAGGTCCGACCACCTGCATCTTCCGTAAACACACATCAACATGAGTCCGGCTGCTAGTCGATCGAAGATTCCCTCAGAAGTGTTCCTGAGGATGGCATGGAGGCGTAGAACCATGACAACCGTGAGCGCTGGGGCCTGCTTCAGGGGCCTCTTGTTGCCAGTCGACT
>BGNK01003856.1:36297-64825 GCA_003297005.1 Symbiodinium sp. clade A Y106
GACTGGCTAACTCATCTGAAGAGGTGCGTTGCCTCTTCTTGCGGGCCTTCTTGGCTCGGTCCTTCTCCTGCTTCTTTTTCTTCTTCTTCTTCGTCTTCTTCTTCCTAGTCTTCTGCTTTTTCTTGGGCGACTCTGGAGGCGGGGGCAAGGGATCGAAGGCAGAGCTCCATGACGACATGTCGTCATCCCAATCAATTCTTTCCACGCTCTCAGCTGACATGTTGTCTGAGTGACAGACGNGATCAGGGTGCAATTGCCCTGAGAAACCCCTGCTGCCACTGGCATGAGCGATCGCCAGGAACAAGAAGCTTGTAAACTGGCACTGGCCTTTTCATGTTGCCACGGATGTCTTCTGCTCATGACGCTAGGGCACCCGCGGCTCGCAAATCCCTCACTAGGTCGGCCAATCGAAGTGCATCGCGTGAGACTTGACCAAGATGCCTCCCAGACGTGCCTCGGCCTTTCCTGGAATATGCAGTGGTGGCCTGTCGAGACCGTGATAACGATCACTGCCACTTCAGAAGCTCCGAGTGCCAGGCTCAGGGTTGATACCACCGATGATGTCGCCAACGAAAGGTCCAACAAAACGCGACTCTCGAGGGTGCTGAGCCGATCGCAGAGGCGGTCGGTGACCAGGTCCAATCGGCGAGAGATGCGAATCATGAAGTTTCATCGAGTAAACATCACGACTCACTGAACTCATGGTAGACGTGCTCGCTGAAGACGCCGGCATCATCATTGATGTACCCCGTTACCTCTGGGGCGTCAAGGTCAGAGTGAGGGAGGCCTGGTCGAGCAGGCATGCACTGAACGAAGGCTAGCATGAAGATCTGGTGATTCTGAGGCACAAACTCATCTCTGCAATCTGCACTCAGGACTGTCGGGGATCAAAGAAGTGTCCACAAGCTGAGCGTGAAAGTCATACGCAAAAGCTTCTCACTAACTGAGATCACAACCGCAAACCTTCCCGCTTTGGGGACCCTCTCCTAATCCTCTGGTGGGATTCCCACCTAGAAAATCTCGTTTTCGATTTTTCTGCCCTCTCTTGACTTGAGCAGCAACCACATGCATTCACTCATCACACACACACAACGGAAAGGTTTCTGCCTAAGCAAACATCGTTCCTTTGTTTGTTTTCCATGCTCGTGATAAAACACCAACTCGTCCCTCGCACGTAAGCTTGTTTTTGTTGCTGAGAGGGAGTTTAGTTCAGCACCCCAACTCTAAACAGCCCAAATCTTGCCCTAAGAACTGTGCTAAAATTTTTAAAAGAATCCCCAAATCCAAAGCAACTCGAGCTCCACCTCCTCTCTCTTATCCGCCGACCCCCCTTGCCGGGGCGGCGCCAGTTCTGTCCCGTGAGGTTGCTTCCCGAGAGGTTGGCATCTTACCCCTACCTGCCCACTACACACACCTGGCTGGCATTTCCTAGGTGTTTAGAGAGTATTTAGAGCATTTAAAGGCTGCCAGTGCGTGCCCACCCGCCCTCACCACCACCGCCCACACCACACCACCCCCCTCGCCACTACCCACACCTGGTTGCATTTTTTGAGTGTTTAGAGAGCCCTTAAAGGCTGCCAGTGCGTGCCCACACCCCCCCGCGTCCTCACCACCCCGACCGCCCACAAAGGCTGCTAATGCGTGCCCACACCACCCCGGCCTCGCCACTACTCACACCTAGCTTGCATTTGCTAGGTGTTTAGAGAGTAGGCTGCCAATGCGTGCCTGTCTGTTCATTCCTCCGGTGAACCTGAAGCCCGAAACCCGAAAGCTCAAGCCCATAATCAAAAGGTCTAAGACCTTAGCCTTCAAGCCTTGGTCTGTCCGAAAACCCTGGGTCCCTGGGGAGGAGTCCCGGTTGGGGCGTTTTGGGGGTTTAGGGCTTAGGGTTGAGTCTCTTCAGGGCTTTCTACTTGGAGGTTCCGGGGTAGTTATAGGTAGGCTTATAAGTCCCTTAATATGGGTTATAGCGATAGTTACCCAACTTATAACCCTACTTATAACTACCCGAACCTCCAAGTATGCCCCTGCAGGGTATTTCCGGTCTTCTTGCTTAGCCAACTTTATGAACAGGATCCTGCAATAGGGAAACGAGGTAGCCAACAAAGGGAATTTCGAGAGCGGGTCTGAGCACCCGTGACTTTGAGCCTTCATATCACTTTGAAGCTCCTATGGGTGTGATTAAGGGGTCTGAAATGATCTTGTCTAAGTCTAAGGATCTTAGCCAGCAGAAGCTAACCTGCTGCATGACAGTAGAAGCACATACATAAACGCTTTTTATTACACAGACATCTGCGCAATATGCCGCTCTATCCATCTATCGGTCTGCCTGTCTATCTACGTGTCTGTCCACCTATCCGTCTCTTCATCCATCCATCTATCCATCAGTTATCTACCTATCATCTACCTGCCTAGATACCTATCAATGATGTATTGTATGAGTATATGACGCAGTATATGTTTGTTTTTGAAATGCAGCTTGGTTGCGAATGATGCCGAGGTTCAGGGTTGAAGAGGTTTGACGTTCAGGCTCTCGGTTGAAGTTTTTGTCGTTGCTGCATCGGCTTTTCGGCATGAGGAATGTTTCAATGCAGGTGGGTTCCAAGGTGGCATGCTACGAGAGGTAGGGGTGTTGAGAAGTAAGGGGTCGGGATAGAGCTTAGGATCTAACTTGTATAGTAAGTTTGACTGGAACTGAGTGGCTAGGGCTCTGCATTGAACTGCGGGCACGGCTTGTGTTCACAGAGCTTGCTTGGCAGGTTGCTGTGCTTGCCGGCGGCATTGTGGCTTGCAGGCAGCATATCGAATCGCAACAAACATCATGAACATGTTGTTGGAGGATTGCTTCCGATCACCGTCTCAGCAGCATCTAGCTAGACAGCATCATCATTATCGTTCAACGGCTTTCAGGGCTTGCTTTGCTTGCTCTGGTCACATTGCTTCTGCCCTGGTGATCGCCTCAAGCGAATTCAGCCCATGCAGAGCTCCTTTTATGACGGCTGATGCAGAGTTTCCTTTAGTCCAGCTGTATTGTGTTTCGTTTTCAGGTTTCAGGTTCGTTCATGAATTTGGGGATATTCGAGCCTCTGCGACCGTGATGGTTTTTGGGAATAGCATTTGCATCAACAGTATTGGTACTAGCAGCACTTCTCATTATGATTCCCTGCACGTGCCCTAAAGCCCTAAATCCAAACCCCAAACCCCAAACGGACCCTTTAACACCCTTCCGAAGCACCTGAACCGCCTTAACCCTAAACCCCGAACATCCTAAAGCCCTTCTGGGGCACCTTCAGTTTCACATTGTACCTTGACCAAGGTTGAGAGCATGGCTGAGCTCGAGAGGGAATCCGACTCAGGCAGGGATGTCTTGTGGTGGCTTCGCACTGTCATTGCTTAAATGTTTGTTTTGGGATTTTGCGTCGAGGGCTGTACCGTCTGAGTCTGTGCTTGAAGGGTTTGGGATTTTGCGTTTCGGGTTGAGTGGCTTAGCGGTATTTGAATGTTTTTAGTACAGTTTCGCAGATATTCAGAAAGCCTAATTGTCCCTTTGAGTTCGGCAATGTATTTCAAATCATCCTAGAAGTTTGGAACTTTAGCCCGAAGCTCTAAGCCCCAAGCTTTAAGCCCGTACATTGACACGGGCACCTTCAACCCTAAACTCTCAACCTTGTCACCCAGCGAGTTCTAAGTCCTACCCCAAACGGAAAAGGCCGAAGGGCCTTGGATTTCAAAGCCTCCAAAGCTTTAGTACAGTAGAAGCCCAAAAGTTGGAAACCCAACAGCCTCAATCCCGGATGTATAGGGAATCCCAGCACTAATTGTCCTTAATCCGGTCTCCAACTTTTCTGGGCCCACTATACAGTAGAAGCCAGAAAGTTGGAACATCACTATCCTCATGCCCTTAGATTAACAGAAAGGGACGCTGGGGGGCCCAGCATAAGGGATCCTAGCACTAATCCTCCTAAACCCATGTTCCAACTTTCTGGCTTCTACTGTAGGGCCAACCCGAAAACCCCCCTCGACCCTAAGAAGGCACCCAGAGAGCCCAATACCCCTTAATTAAGGAATATGGCTTAAAAAATAGATAGGGCTTCATACTATGATTTAAGCTATATTCCTTAATTAAGGGGTATTGGGCTCTCTGGGCAAGTAGTAGGCAAGTAGTGCCGCAAAACTGTTGTAAACCACCGTTTTGACATCAATCGCCCTCCCGCCAGTTTTGCAAGAGGATCCTAAACCTTAGCACTGCTTTGAGCAAAGTGCCGAAGCGGGTTTGGGTTTCCGCAGAGTTAAGGGAAGCCCGTAAATCTCGAAGAAGTCATCTAGTTCAAGACTCCCCGGGCTCAGGATTCGAGTTTAGGAACCCTAAACCCTAAACCCCTAAACCCTAAACCCCTCAAGCAAACGAACCCTGAACCCCGATCCCCAAAACCACAAAAACAAAACCCCCAAGTATAAACCCCGAAACTCTGAGACCCCAAGATATCCCTGATCTTTACTAAGTAGGGCTTTGGGACATTTTATATTTTCCCGTATTGGGCTTAAGAGGATCTTATTTACTATTTTTCAACGGCCTGACAAGCCCCACCTAGTTTAAGTTCCCACATAAAAGCTGCTTGCTGTTGTGCAGGCGAGCGGGGTGCGGTGAAGCGGGTATTGGGTCGGCAGCAGGTGGCCGAGCCAGGAAGGGTTTACTCGCAGTTTGGGGTCTCCAGTACGTTGGATGAATACCTTCAGTTTCGTGACGTAGGCGGGCTTTGGAAGTTTAGGGCTTACCGGTTTACGATTCAGACTTAAGGGTATAGGGTTTAGAGTGAAGGGTTGTGGCGGTTTAGGAGTTTAGAGTTTGGGGAAGTCGGCTTCAGGGTTTAATAAGGACTCCGATAGGCCCTTTGGTAGATTCTGAATTCTGGAACTCTGTGAGTATTTAGGCTCCGAGAGGGCGCAAACCCTGGTAGGCATTGCATCGCTTCAAGGGCTTCTGCACGCAAAACGCAAAGCCATCCGGGCTTTGCTGCTCAGAATTTAAGGGTTCCTTCGGTTTTTTCTTTCATTGAGATCCGTAAAGAGTTCCTTCTAGAGTTTATGAGGATTTCAAGGTTTGAGGCTTTGGGGTGTTAAGGTTCACACTCCCCTCTTAGGGCGTGGGAAATTCTGCATTTCAGAGCTTTTGGGTCCGGGGCTCAGAGTTTTCGGGCCTGAAGGTCTTAGGTTAGCATTTGGGAGTATATGCCTTAACCTACCAAAATCTACCTTTTTTGTAGGGTCCCTATTAGCTCCCTTTGAGGGTTTATAATAAGAACCTACAAAAAAGTAGGGTTAAATTAGGGGTACCTTATTTTGGGGTCCTTATAAATAAGGATCCTACTATTTAGGGTACTATGTTGGGGTCCCCTATTTTCGGAAGCTCCTATATAGGGATTAGAATGCTTGCCTAAGGTTTAAAGTGGCGTATTACTAGTTATCAGGGTTCTAACACGGGGGTCTCGGGGGTATAGTGAAACAGACTCCAGGGCATAAGGGCTTTAAGGGCTTGGGCCTCGGCTTCCCAAAAAGCGCTAGGAAAAGCCTTCCTTGCCAAGCTTGCGCCTAGAGCCCAGGGCCCGGAGAGCCTAATTGATGGGGGTGTGGGGTGGAGGTTGAAGTACCCTCAACTTCTAAACCCTAAATCTGAACCTGTCCTAAATCCTAAACTGTACCCTAAACCCTCAATTTTAAATCCCAAACTGTAAAAAACTATCCCAAATAGAAACCGACCACGTAGCACCAGCTATAGTAGAATCCAGAAAGTTGGAACAACAATATGGCAGTTTCCGGAAATTAGGGGTACCTTATCTTGGGATCCCTATAATAAGGATCCTACTATTCAGGGTAGTATATTAGGGTCCCCTATTTTCGGAAACTCCCATATCCTCATGCCCTTCAGGTAAAATATCGTGGATCCTAGCCCCAACCCTCCTAAACCCATGTTCCAACCAACCTTCTGGGATCCACTGCAAGTCCCGCAACCCTAACCCTAAATCCTAAACCCTAAACCCTAAACCCTAAAACCCTAAACCCTAATCCCTAAACCCTAAACCCTAAACCCTAAAACCCTAAACCCTAATCCCTAAACCTTAAACCCTAATCCGAGAAAGCCAGGAGCCCGAAAAGGCCAGATTGAACAGTGCGGAAAAGCGTGGGGAGCTCAGTAAATGGCTTGGTTTTTCACTCTTGAATGGACCCTTCGGGTCTAGGGCTTGTGGCTTGAACCGTTCAAAGGACTCTTCGGGTTTAGGGTTTGGGATTTAGGGTTTAGGGCTTAAGGTTTGGGGTTTCGGGCTTATAAGGTTTAGGGTTTAGGGTTGCCGAGCACCAGTAGCCGCATAGTAGCCTTGTGCTACCTTGGTAGAACCTTCAATGGACCCTTCGGAGGCCAGTAGTACCAACATAGAACCCTGATGGTACCCCTTCTAGACCGGGTTTAGGGCTCAGGCTTTTAGACCAAGTACCGGAGGTTTCAAAGCAAGTTTAGCCAGTCAGGGCAGCGAAGTAGCCACATTGACATATGCTCACCACACATAGTACATACCCAAGAACCTAAACCCTAAGCCGCAAAGTCTAAACCAAAACCTTTACTCTACGCCGAAGAGCCGAAAAACCGTAAACTGAGGAACATTCACGTCCCCAACCCTAAATCCAAAACCCATTCCAGGAACCACCCCCGGGGCCGGCAGACCACATTTGGGGTTTGTGTCGGGGTCATGGTTGATGGGGTCTCGTGGGCCTAATGTAGGAACCTGATTAAGAAACCTTGGGCCTTTATCAGGGTTCCTTATATGAATCCTACAATTTTGGGGTTATAGGCCCAGGGTCGTGGGTTTGGGGCTTTCGGTTTGGCCGAGGGTCAACAAGAAACGCACCCAAACCCACAAACCTTAAAGCCCTAACGCCCCACCTCATATCATAGAAGCCTGGATAGTTACCAATACTGTTCCTTAGGGTTCTTTATTAAACCCAAAACCCAAACCCTAAACCCTAAACCCAAAGCCCTACTCTGATTATTAAGGCCCCTAATCTTGAACCCGATTATGGATCCCTTATAGACCCCTTAAAGACACTTTAAAGGGAACCCTAGGGAATTATTAAGGCCCCACCGATACCCGGCAACAGGCCACGGGCTGACTTGGACGGAACTCCATGGCTACAAGGCCCAAGGGAAGGGCTCGCAAGGGCTTTGCTTTGCAGGTTTACGGGTTTAGGGGTTTAGGCTTTAGGGTTTTAGGGACTAGGGTTTAGGGTTTAGGGGTTTAGGGGTTTAGGCTTTAGGGTTTTAGGGATTAGGGTTTAGGGTTGGGCGTCGCAGAGCTTCCGAAGGCATCTAAGAAAGGGTTGTGTTTGTGCCGAAATACACTCCTGTCAGATTTCGCAAGGGGTGTGCCTAGCTGTTTGTCAGGGAACTGCTTCAGTTACCCACGTTCCTAGACCGCTTTAAGGCCTAAGCCTAAAAGCTAAGCCCTTATAGACCCTGCTTTGAGGGCTTCAGAATTTGTCGTGTTAAGATGTGGGGTTCGTATAGGGTTTCGAGTTGAGTGCTTGGGCTTGAAGCTTAAGGGTTTTGAAGGGCTGTGTAGGGTCGGGGCTGGAGGGCCTACAGATCATGTAGGTCTTAGCTTAGGAGTTTTCATGTATGAAGCTTGCTTGTCGCATTTCTGTGGAGGCTGGTTTGCAAGCGTTTTGTGGCTGCTTGTCCTGCTAGTCTGCTAGTCATCATCGTCCTCGAACTCGTCGAACATTCGTGCCGGTGCCTGTCGAGATGCCCTATGCCCTAAACCCTTAATCGACTTAATCTTAAACAAAAACCCCAGACCCCCTAGACCCCAAAACCCTAGACCCTAAAATACTCAACTCGAAGTGAACCCTGGCTCGAAATCTAGAGCAGCCTTGGGCTTCAGGCTTCAGGGCTCGCCGAGATCCAATTCAGTTCCTCATGACTTGGGTGGTTGTCAAAATTAGGGTCCCTAAACCCTAAACCCTTAACCCTTTTTGGGTCCCTACTATAATACGGCACCTAATATCTAAGGTACCAAAAAAGGGACCATGATTTTGACAACCACTCACTTTCTCGTACTTGAAGGGGCAGGGGACTTCGTAAGTTGGTTATAAGTAGGGGTTTAATTAGGGTAGCTCCATTTAGGGCACTCATAACTCTACTTATAACCTCCTTACTAAGTCCCCTGCCCCTTCAAGTAATGGGACATGGACCATGGAGTAGATTACTGTCTGGTTCTTAATAGGGAGTGGGGGAATGGATCCTATGATAAGCCCTTAAGGATCCCTTATAGTACGGTAGTAGTGGGACATGGACCATGGAACCCGACTAGACAAGGTACTCAAGTGCAGGGGGTCTAGGCCACTGGAGGGCCTTCTTGCTGTGCAGACGTGGCAGCTGTAGACTGCCTGAAGCCTGCGGGGCCATGATGGGACCATAAATACCCCAAACCCTAAACCTCAAACTTCAAACCCTAAACCCTAAACCTTAAACTCTAAACCCTAAACCCTAAACAAAGAGGCCTTTACAGAAAAGCAAGCGTGAACTCTAGAGCCCTCAGCCCTGGACCTTAAACCATGGAGGACCGCATGCTGTTCCCCATCCTGCCGACGATGATGGGCGTCGAAGAGCTTCCCAAGGATTGGCTCGACATCTTTTGGGCGAGTCAAATCTTTTCGCGCGGTTCCTTTACGGCCCTAAACCCAAAACCCTAAACCCAAAACCCTAAACCCTAAACCCAAAACCCTAAACCCTAAACCCTGAACCCTAAACCCAAGACTCTTTGAGGGGTTCGGGGTTCGTAATAAGTGCTTGTAGGGATGCAATGCGCTTAGGCTTTTGGGCTTTCGGGCTTTGAGCTCCCTCGGCACGTCCCGATGCGATTAGCCTTAAGCATGTTTAGGCTTTAGTGTTTTAGGGTTTTGGGGTTTCGGGGTTGGAGTTTTGGGGTTTTGGGGTTACGCCACAAACTGGCTGCTGTTGTCGTTCATTTTGCCGCTTACTGCCCGCTGTTGTGATGAACTGCAAACTATACACCTTGGACCACAATTATGGCATATGGTTCGAGGTACATTGCATTCCTGCATCAAGGGGGTATTGGGCCTTCATTCAGAGCCGCGAAGGCATGGGCTGAACTAGAGATGCCTTCTTGGGCCCTAAACCCTAAACCCTAAACCCCAAAGAGTGGCCCTTCCTTTGCATGCGAAGCGAAATTGCAGAGCCGTGAGCTCAAAGCTTCGGCAGAAACTGAAACCCTAAACCCTGGTTCTGGGGCCCTCACTGTGGAGCACTGAAGGGAGTGTTTGAAGGAACCCTTACTGTGGGAACCCTTAAATGAACCTTAAACACAAGTCTGAAATCTCCAAAGCCCCCACTCGGATTACAGACTGCGTAAGCAACACGACACCCGAAGTCTGGATCCTCGAACCCTGCACCAGCCCTAAAGCGCAGAGGCAAAACTTGGCCTCAACCCTGAAGATAAAGCCCGACATCCTGGTACCGGAAGCTATGACTCAGGACATCTGCCTCTGTGACAACGTGTTCCGTAGCCTGGACCGTTGCATCGACAAGGTTGGGTTCAGGGATTCAGTGATCTGCAGCACGTTCTCTCTGCAGGGAGCCACGCCAATGTGTGTGTGTGTGTTACATTCTATCAATGCTTGAGGATGTTTTCGGGTCAATGAATATATAGGTAGAACAGAGCATCTCCTGCCGTTCTGCGTATCCGGGCTGCTCTTTTTTGCGTGGCATTCTTCCACTCTCAGCCTACGAGCTCGGAGTTGTCAGAGTAACCAAACTTGCCGATCTCATGATCTCCGACTCTCGCTGCGGAAGGGAGAGTGCCGTCTCTGTGTGCTTTCGTCTGCATGGGTGGTTGTCAAAATTAGGGTCCCGTTTTGGGTCCTTACTAATACGGCACCTAATATTTATGGTACCCAAAAAGGGACCCTAATTTTGACAACCACCCGCATGTCTGCATGTCTGTCGTGCATGCATGAAGCTCTTCAAGGAATCCCTGACAGGAGCCGTAAACCCCTAAAACCTACTCCCTTAGCCCCTAACCCTAAGCCTCTAAACCCCCAACACCCCCAAAACCCCCTAAACCCTAAACCCTAAACCCTACCCCTAAGCCTAAAGAAAAAGCCTAAACCTCAAGGAATGCGCCAAACCCTCTCTTCAGGGCATCGAGTCAGAGAAGGCAGACACCCCCTATGCGCGGATGCAGATCTGCAAGCCCCACTGGCTCCGGCCCAAGGCCCTTTTTTTAGGGGGTTTAGGGTCAAGGGTTCAGGGTTTTAGGGTTTAGGGTTTAGGATTTAAGGTTTAGGGGGTTTGGAGGCTTAATTAGGGCTTTAGAGTTTGGGGCTTGGGCTTTTCGGCTTCTAGGTATAGCCATGAACCCCCAAGATCAACTCCAAGCGATCAAGGCTACTGAAGGAAAAAGCAGCCGCAAGGCCCCAAACCCTGAACTTTACAACCCGACCGCAGGAAAGTATTCAAAAGCTTTAAGCCCAAAGTTTTAAACCTAAAGCACCCTGGAATGACGGGACAGAGAAAAGTGATGTAGACCTCTGGTGACTGACACCTCCTCTCCCAGCACGGTTGAAGAAGGGCAGTCTTTCATCTTAACGACTTCTTACGCCCTTATGAAATACTTAATTCCACAAAGGTCTATGACCCCTAAACCCTAACCCTAAGCCTATAATGCCTTGGTAGACCTAATCAGGCTAGTGCAGTAGTCAAAAACCAGGAACTCAACAGCATTTAAACTCGGGCTTGGGGCTTAGGGTTTGGGGCTTAAGAGAAAGCGGTTAGGGATTGAGGGCTTGGAGTTACGGGCGTGTACTGGTAGGGCGCAGGGCATTCGATTAAGGGCTTGGGTTTAATGATGTTTAAGGGGTCTAGGATCTAGGTCCATGCTGAGGATCCGCTTCATCAAGTGTGTGAAGCGGCGGGACGAGCTCGTCCTTCGCGGCGTGAAGCGCTGGGAGCGCAAGTGTGGGTCCCGGTAGGCACAGGATGGGAGGTCAAACGGGAGCCTTGATAACTTGACTAGCATACTGTTGCTGTTTCTTCAGACCCTTATATCACCCTGAACCCTAAACCCGAAAACCTAAGCCCTACCAGCCCCAACCCCTTATAGATCCCCCCAAACCTAACTATTCTAGGGATTCTGGGTATTGAGCTTTGGCTTCTGATGTGGAGGCCGGGGAGTTCTACGAGGGTGTCGGCTTTTAAAGCTTTGGGGGTGTAGGGCTGAGTTTTCTCTTTGTTTTCAGGGGGTGGGGCGGGTTAGGGTATTTGGTTTAGGATCTGGGGTTCGAGGTGTTGGATTTGTTTTAGGTGTGCAGCGTTGTACAAGAGCTGTAGAAGGTTTCTATATCAGGTTTCGGGTTTAGGGCTCGAGTCTTTTGAAACGGCGGCTAGTCGCTTGATCTGGGGTCTAATGTACAGGGTAAGGGCTTTGGGTTATAGCGTTTCACATCTACTTCAAAAGAGGAGCAGCGATAGGAGTCGGGTCACGGGTAAGTGCATTTTCTTCAACGGCAGTATCTGATGCCGCGGAATCTGCGACTAGACGACTCTCCATGGAAAGTTGTCACAATCTTGTGGTTAACAGATGTTTGCAACAAAGCTGCAGCTCGCAGACAAGACATGTTGCCCATTCGTCGGTAGTTCGCAGAGATGCGAGTTCTAGTTTAGTTTAGGAGTTGGAATGACTAGTAATGTAATATCCCATGTAGCCGTAAAACTATAGCATATTACACCCCGAAACCCATGGAACTGCTGCCAAGCCTGTTTGACAACACACAGCAGCCCAACGGCATCCCTATTTACTTATTTCATCAACATGTCTGGCCGGCTGGCGAAGAAGGTCCAGCAGTTGCCCGGTTCTCCAAACGGCGCCAGCTTGCTTCCGCTGGCTGAGGCTTAGATACAAACCGGGCAGCTGCCGCACCTTGTCATTCTGACGTCCAAATCCGGGGTGCCACGACGTCTCGCGACGTCTTCCGCACAGCATGTCTGTTGCAGTGAAGATTGGACTTCTAAGCGGCAGGACCGTATCCCTGGAAGCGAGTTTGGATGAGACTGTCGGCTCGGTAAAACGTCGGGCGCAGAATGCCTTGGCAGTTGGCCAGGGACAACTGGCAGACCCCTCCGGCAACATTCTGGATGTGTCGGCAACCGTGAAAAGGGCAAGATGGCAGAGCGATGACTTTTTGACTGTGCACATTGGCCAAACTCGTCTTCAGCGAAATCGACACACATTTGCTGCAATAATTGGCGATGGCTCCGTTGTGACTTGGGGTCGTGATGACTGCGGCGGTGATAGCAGTGTAGTGCGAGATCAGCTGCAGAATGTGCAGCAGATCCAAGCTTCACACAAGGCTTTCGCCGCTGTTCGTGGAGATCGATCCGTTGTAAGTTGGGGAAGGGCAAGCTGGGGCGGTGATAGTGGTGCAGTGCAGCATCAGCTGAAGAAGGTGTGTTGTATCCAAGCTACACGATCCGCTTTTGCTGCTTTGCTCGAAGATGGCTCCGTTGTAACTTGGGGCAGTGCACCGTGCGGCGGTGATAGTCGTGCCGTGCAAGGTGAATTGAAGAATGTGCGGCATATCCAAGCCCACTTTCTGCTTTCAGTGCTCTTCGCGCAGATGGCTCCGTCGTGACCTGGGGTGATGCGGACTCTACGGCTTTACAAAACCGGCTGCAGAATGTGAAGCAGCTCCAGGCTTCGTACAATGCTTTCGCTGCCATTGTTGGCGATGGATCGGTGGTGTCCTGGGGTGATCCAAACTGGGGCGGCGACAGCAGTGCCGTGCGAGATCGGCTGAAGAATGTGCACCAGATCCGAGCTACAGTATCCGCTGTCGCTGCAGTGGTTGGGGATGGGTCTGTTGCAACTTGGGGTGATGTAGAGTGCGGCGGTGATAGTAATTCTGTGCAAGATCGGCTGAAGAATGTGCGTCATATCCAAGCTGCTTTTGCCGCTTTGCTTGAAAATGGCTCGGTTGTGACCTGGGGGGACTTAGACAACGGCGGTGACAGTCGCGCGGTGCAAGATCAGCTCAAGAATGTGCAGCAGATCCAGGCTTCAAGATGTGCTTTTGCCGCTGTGCTTGGAGATGGACGTGTTGTAACCTGGGGTGATGCGGACTGCGGCGGCAAAAGTAGCGCTGTGCAAGAGGAGCTGAGCAGTGTTCAGCAGATACAAGCTACGGACTATGCTTTTGCTGCTCTTCTTGGAGACGGCTCGGTTGTGACCGGGGGAAATGCCCTCCGTGGTGGTGACAGTCGTGCAGTACAGCATCAGTTGAAGAATGTGCAGCAGATAGGGTCTTCAGACCGATCTGTTGCTGCAGTACTTGGAAATGGCTCCTTCGTGATTTGGGGTGATGCACACCCTGACTACGGCAGTAGCGAGGACAGCTGAAGCAGTTCCAGGGCAACTCCTTGGCCTCATTTACTGGCGCTGCGGCCAAAACCTAGGCAAGCCCTCAAGTTACAAAAATCCCCTCACCCGTGAAGCTCTGTGAGTGCCTTTGTGACGTTCGTGGAGCTACCAACGGTGGAGCCCCTTCAGTCGCCGGAAGATAACTGGAGGATACGACAGGAAGTAAGTCCGTCAAGAACACAGATTACCAGGGGCAATTGTTGCACAGGTCCTCGGGTTCTTGCAGGGGTATCAGATTTGACACGCTCCGGATTCGACTCAAAAGGGTGCTGCCAAGGGTGAGCACGATTTATGTAGGGGCCTTAAGAATTACCTATACTACTATTCTGAGGATTCCTTATATTGTAGTTATAGTATATTGGGCCCCAAAACCCTGTTCTAATTATTAAGGCCCCTAGATTACAACGATGATAAAGCGAGTGTTGATGGCGCAGCAGTTCGTCAAAGAGGTGCCAGTGGTGCCTGAGTTGAGGATGGCTGTGACGAAGATGACAAAAGTATTAGCTCTTAGCTGTCTAGTTAGTAGTGATGACAACCCTACACCCTGAGCTCTCAACCCCAGACCCTAAATCCCTCATAAATCCTTTTTCCGCTCTACCTGGTCACCCTGGGTCTTGGCTTACGGCCTAGTGTGTCCCGTAGACTCCATGCAACCTAGAACTAAGCCCCAACCTCAATACCTCAGGAACTGCTAAGCGCCAAACCTCTGTCGCTTTGAAAGCCTCAACCCGTAAATTCCCTCAACGAGAACGGCTTAAACTCGTTAAAGCCTTTGAAGAGTCCGAACAAAGCATTCAAAATGCCCCCAAGACCCGTTAGCACCCCTTAACAATCATCATGGAAAATGCTTTCAAAACCGAAAACCCTAAACCCTAAATTTTGTACAATCCTATCCGAGCCCTCAACGCCGAACCTTTCAGTCGGATCTCGCCCTTGAGTTACTACGGCTCGCTGGATGAGCCCTCGCAGAAGGAGTACATGGAGGACATCGACACCAAGATGAGGCATGCGCCGCGCCGGGGGCGGTTGAGGGATGTCCAAGGTTGGAGGGTTTAGAGGGTTTCTAGGGCTTCGGGAGAACTTCGCAGGAGAATTATCGATGATAAGGGCGGTTTATACGGTTTTCCGAGGGTTAATTAGCAGGGATGTTGACAAATCAGGGGTTTAAGATGGATGAAACGAGGTGGTTGAGAGTAGATAAACCCCTAAACTCTAAACCTCTAACACCCAAACCCTAAACCTTGAACCCTGAACTCGATCTGCTATTGCTGCACTGGAGAAAGCCCGTCACACTTAAAACAAAACCTGAACTCAAGACACGGGCGGGTCTGGTGAGATCTGGGTCCAAACTTACCTTTGGTTAGTAGGGAATGGAGGAATGGGGTACAATTATAACTACTATTACTACCATTCTTCCATTCCCTACTAACCAAAGGTAGGCAAAGGGTTTATCGGTTAGGTTTACTGGGTTCTTGTTAAGGAATCCAGTTGTAGCTGCCAGAATAGAGATCTATGGTAAAGTCGTATTATGGTAACCTAAGTCGAATTTCGCAACAAGAGCCCTGTTTACGGTTTAGGGTTCTAGACCCATCTCGAGAGCCCTGTAGATGTACAGTCCGAAGCCTGAGGCGAGATGCGAAGCTCGATCGAACGCTGATAAAACCCTGTCCCTAAGCCCTAAAATAAGCCTTCAAAACCTTAAACCCTAAACCTAAGCCCTAAGCCCTAAACCTTAAACCCTAAACCCTAAACCTTAAACCTGAATCCAAAACCCCAAGCCACTTTGGAACGCTGAGATAAAGGTTCAATCCCAGAGAAACCCCAGCTCGTAGGCATGCGTACTTGATGACACTTTGCCTACCTTTGGTTAGTAGCTAGGTTCCTGAGTAGTACCCTTTTGCCCTTTTTAGGGTCCCCTTATTAAAACCGAATAGTAGGAAAAAGGGTACCCTTATTATGAAGGGGCTACTCAGGAACCTAGGTAGGGAATGGAAGAATGGTAGTAATAGTAGCTATAATTGTACCCCATTCCTCCATGCCCTACTAACCAAAGGTAAGTTTGAAAACCAGCAGCACTAAAGCTTTGATGCCGACATCCCCGATGCCGCACCCAAACCGAGCCTCGCAACGTCTTCAGGTTGCAAAGTCCTCAACTTACTCTAAAGTCCTGTAAAGCCGCGCGAAGACCCTATCGGTCCCACAGAAAGCCTCAAAAAGCGGCCCAACAAAGAGCTCATCCTCCCTTCCCGAACCCAGATACTTCTTGTATGCGGCATCGCACAGCAAAGATGTCCAGAAAAAGAAGCGGCCGCTTCTTTGCACAGGGTTTGGCATCTTTTGGCTTCGGGTTCAGGATTTAGGTGGTTCATGTTGAGGGTTTTCGGGGTTTGTACAGGGCTTTAGGGCTCTTTAGGGTTTAGGGTTTAGGGTTTCGGGCTGAAGGGGCAAAAAGTGTGTGAGGGTTCTTTGCTGACGCAGGACAGCGCGCGATATACGGATTGGGGTTGAGGTTAGGCTGTTTGACGGGGTTTAGTCTTAGTGAAGGGTGCCAGCTGACCACCCGCTGCGGGATGTGTAGGTTACTTGGTTGTGGTGGCAGTCCTGAACAAATGAACGCCCTAGGCCCTAAATTCTACAGCCCCTACGGAGCACCGACCATCGAGCGCAAAAACCTTCCTAGAAACCACTACCTTGCCTTGTTCTCTAGAACAGAACTACCCACCAGTCTGGCCAACAAGACCCTCGTTAAGCCCTAAACCGGTGAAACCAAGAAGCTCTGAATTCCTAAACCCTGACATGTAACCCCCCAAGACCCTGATAGTTGCAACTCAGGATACAGCTGATTTAGAACGCGTTTATTCATAACCCCAAGCTTGCTGGGATTCGTGGGGACAATCTAACTCAGCATCTTTTAGCCCACACCCTAATCAGCCCTAATCCTAAGAGGCAAGCCCCATAATACCATACCCTGCTTGGAGGCCCTTTTGACTTAGTAAGTAGGGTTAGTAAGGTGGGTTATGGGGGATTATAATATGGTTTCTAGGGGATACGAAGTAGACTTACTAAGTCAAAAGGGCCTCCAAGTGTGCCCCAATCCCGAGACTCCAAAGCTCAAACCCTAAATCCTAAACCTAAAGCCCAAAATCCTCAAACCGACTGAAACCTGAAATCCTCCACCCTAAGCTTCCTTATCGTCTCTAAGCCCCAAACCCTAAACCCCAAACCCTAAACCCCAAACCCTAAACCCTAAACCCCAAACCCTGAAACGCTGCATCCTCAGCCCTGCGCTTCCTTCTCTTTTGCTTTCTAAGCACCCTAGGTTTCCTTTTTGTTTCTAAACCGCTTAGGTTTTAGAGTTTAGGGTTTAGGGTTCAAAATTGGGAGCTTTAAGCCCAAAGCCCCAAAGCCTTACTAATAGCCCTGAACCCTAAACCCCAAAACCCATTTAGGCTGGAGATGAATGCGCAGCACTGCGCCATCCGCCAGTCGAACCTTCTGAAATCTCCGGAGGATGCCGTTGAGGCTCCTGCCCAAAATCCTCTTCGGCGGTCCCAAAACCCCTGAAGTTTCAGGTTGAGGGCTTAGGGTTTCTTTACCATAGATGCAGAAAGTTGGAACATCAAGATCCTCATGCCCTGGAGGTGCAGCATAATGTAGGGGCCTGAGAAAATTACCCATACTATTTTGGACGTTCCGTGTTATAAATAGAGTATATTTATTAAGGCCCCGATATTAGGGGATCCCAGCACGAACCCTATTCTAATTATTAAGGCCCCTATTTCAGGGGATCCCAGCACGAATCATCCTAAATCCATGTTCCAGTTTTCTGGGTTTTACCATAAGGGCTCCTTGGGTTTGAGGGTTTTTTTTGGGTTTGCTAGGGTTCCTTGGGTTCAGGGTCCTTGGGTTTGGGATTCCTTGAGTTTCGGGTTCAATGTTTAGGGCTTATCGAGGTAGATGACGAGGAGTTTAGCATTTATTGAGGCTTAGATTGGAGTTTACAGGTTTAGGATGTAGTATGAGAGGCTTGTAGATATCTTGGAGAGTTCATGCAAGCTTTTGTTATTGTTTGGTTTACATATACATACATATAAATGTATGTTTTTGGTTTAGGGTTTCCGGTTAAAGGGGCTTGAGTTTTTTCTGGTGTTCGAGGTGGAATTTACTGTGGTTGGAGAGCCGTCTCACGGTGGACCCTGAAGCATGCAGTTCGGAAGCCTACGCCCGCCCAGTATCCTGAAACAAAGTGCCTAACCCTAACTTCCGATCCCTGAATCATATTCAGCCAGCAAGCCCCAAACCCTGAAGCGCGCTAAACCCTAAACCCTAAACCCTAAACCCTAAATCCCTAAACCCTAAACCCCAAACCCTAAACCCTAAACCCTAAACCCTAACCCTGAGCCTCCTAAACCCTAAACCCCTCAGAAAAAACCTCCGCAGTGGTTTCCGTGGCAGGGGCCCACTGGAGTTGCGAGATTCTCAGAAGATGGTTGGGCCAGATCCGGGTTCGGTGCAGTGTTTAGGGTTTAGGATTTAGGGTTTAGGGTTTAGGGTTAAGGATTTAGGGTTTAGGATTTAGGGTTTAGGGTTTAGGGTTAAGGATTTAGGGTTTAGGATTCAGGGTTTAGGCTTTGGGGTTTTGAAGTTTAGGGTTTAGGTTTCAGGGTTTAGGGTTTAGAGTCGATGTTCTGTGGGGCGTGAAGAAAGGTTTTATCGGGCGTAAAAAGGTTCGACAAGGGTCGTACAAGGGATTTTGGTTGTACGCTTTCGGAGTTTTGGGGGGTGAACGGTTGAGGGTCGGCTGACTTACTTGAAGGATCGCGGGACTTTAGCTGTATTGGGGTCGTCCTGCCCACAACCCTACTTGTAACCTACTTTCAGGACTGCTTGGGGCCTACTTACGATGATTACTAAAGTTACAAAGCCCTAAACCTTTGACCCTGCTTAGGCCTACTTGCTATCTTTACTAATTGGAACTGCTGCAAGTATAGCCCTCTTGCTAATTGCTCCAAGCCTCCAAGTAGTGAGCGGGGTATCTGAAGGACTTTTGCTGGGTTTGGGCTTGGGGTTTTGGGGGTGCAGGATTTGAGGTTTTGATTTGCATTCGGCGCCAATGTGCCGCGTGCCCCTAGTCCAAACCGCACAGGCCCTTCCCCAGCAAACGCCTAATTCCTTTACTATAGGGGCCTAAATAAATACCTATACTATTTTGGGGGCTCCTTATTATATTTGTAGTATAATATACCCCCAAACCCTATTCTAACTATTAAGGCCCCTATATTACACGCCGAGCGTTCGCACGCTTTCCAAACCCTCCGACAGACTAGCAAGATTCCTCCTTTGCCGCTCTTTCTGCCCAGAGAGCCCAATACCCCTTAATGAAGGAATATGGCTTAAATCATCATATGAAGCCCTATATAATTTAAGCCATATTCCTTAATTAAGGGGTCTTGGGCTCGCTGGGATTCCTCCTTTGCGGCTCTTTCTGAAGCACTAGAAAAGTCTGTGAAACCGCCTTTGGACCCATAAGAGTTCGAAGAAACAGCCCGAAAGATCCTTCGACCCAAGCCAAAATGTACCAGAATAGATTATAATACACTTTAATATGTTTTTTAATACACTTTCATATGTTTTTTAATACACTTTAATATGTTTTTAAATACACTTTAATATGTTGTTTAATACACTTTAATATGCTTTAATATTTTCACATATACTATAATCTTCTACAGTAACGGAGTTTTGCGAAGCTCGCCGAGGTTTGAGCCTTCGTTCGGCTCGGAGCCGGCGGGCGGAGTCGGTTCAGCGTGTGGTTTAGGGCTTTAGGGCTTTTGAGTCTACTAGAGGGGTCTACATAATTGCGAATAAGTTCCTTATTCTAACCCTAAACCCTAAACCCTAAACCCCTAAACCCTAAACCCTAAACCCCCAAACCCTTATTCTAAATATAGTATAATGGGCTTTATTCTAATTATGAAGGCCCCTGCAGGGCACCTAGGGGATTAATCTCCCAATGTGAGGTCAACGCAGTTTAGGGCTCAATGTCACCAGAGTTTAGGGTGTCGAGTTTAGAGTTGAGGGTTTAGGGATATCGAGGCTACCGGGCTATTGTGAGGGTTGAGTCATGCGACGGGTGATGGCATGTTGAGCTCAGAGCCAGCACAACGCAAAACAAAGCCCATTTCGAGTCGTGCTCTCTTGAACTAAGCAATGCTATGCTATACACTGTAATATACTGTACAAGACTACAGTACACAATAATTTCTTATAGTAATGTATGCAGAAAGGCATACTGAAGCATGAAGTCGCCGACACCCAGAGATTTTCACATGGGCAGCTGCCTTCCACTTGGTTGATGGTCTCGCCCCAGCCTCCTCAAGCCACAGCACTTGAAGCCTAAACCTAGCTGGAGCAAACCCTAAACCCTTGTCTGGGAGCCTTGGGAACAAGGATCTCATGACTCAGGAGTTGATGATGGTCGCATCCTTTCTTTTCTAAAGCTCCCACAACAACCCTGCACTCTCATCATATGGAAGCCGAAACCCCTGAGCATAATCAGGGACCCGGAGTAGTGGTGATTGAAAACATTACGATCTGTTCTGGTCTCACGTTGTAGGCACTGGTAGGGCATATGGCATCCGGGGCTAAGCATCTCAATATGAGACTCATAGCCTACGCGTAGAAAGAAAAAGGCGCTGTCAATTCTTCAAACCTTGCCCCTAGCGCCGCACATGCTCTAAACCATCTAACCCGTAAATCCGTAAACTTTAAACCCTAAACCCTAATCCCTAAACCCTAAACCCTAATCCCTAAACCCTAAACCCGTAAATCCCCAAACCCTAAACCCTAAACCCTGATCCCTCAACCCTAAGCCGATTGCACGCTCAAAGACTCCAGGCCTCACGCCCGGGAGCACGAAGCCATAAGCTTTGGTCCTCCTGCCCCTTGAGTGGTGTTGATACGGTGGATGATATAAATCCTAGCGTTCCTTTAAAGGGATCTATAAGGGTACCTTTAAGGGGTTCCTTTAAGGGATCTATAGGGTTTTAGGGTTTAGGGTTTAGGGATGTAAATCCTGCATTACCTTAATGACCCTACACTATGGGAATTATGGTATATTCCTTATTATGGGTAATGCAGGATGTATATCATCGACCGTAGGGCTTCCACAGCTTGTAGGGATTGTATAGGTTGCCTATAATAGCGTATTCTCAGAGAATCCCAAACTGAGCTCGTCTAAAACCCCCCCTTGTTTCAGAAACCCAACTCCTATGTTGGAGTCCCTTATCCGAAACCGTATTCCTACATATACACATATACATACATACCTGCATACATATACACAGACATGTATGTAGACTTAGACCCTAACCCTCAGACCCTGAAGCCTCACCCATGTGTGGGAGCGGCGGCAGCCCCGTAGTGTGCAGACGCGGCGTGCGCGTGTTGTGGAGCCTCGATCGCCAAGAGGGGGCCGAAATCGCCATGGGACCTGAACATCCAAAGCCGCCACAACATGGGGGCTTAAAGAATTGCCTACATTGTTCTTTAGGGTTGCTTGTTATGTTTGTAGCGTAGTTAGTACACACCAAAATCCTATTCTAATTTATGTGAGTTGTAGTTTCCCATGATTGAGCCTGGTTAGTTGGGTGTTCTTCCTGGTATACCCGTGAGCCCCAAGCCTTGTACACGTAACCCTTCAACTCTTCAGCCCCAGGCCCAAACCTCTCCACCCTTGAGCCTGAATGGTTGCACCCATTACCTACCTTTGGTTAGTAGGGAATGGAAGAATGGTAGTAATAGTAGCTATAATTGTACCCCATTCCTCCATTCCCTACTATCCAAAGGTAAGATTAACCTCAACACAACCCGAAACCTTAAACCCTAAACCGTTTCTTATGTCTGCCCGCGTATGGGCCATGCCATGCAAATGTGGAGGAACCCGAACATCAAACTCCCCGCGAATCCCAACCCGACCGGATGCTCTTTTGACTTCGTAAGTGGGGTTTAGGGTTTAGGGTGGTTTAGACCCTAAACCCTAAACCCTGCTAAGGCGTCTTGCCGTGGTAGGGGGCACGGAATAGAAATCTACCCTCAACTCTCAGGGGGCTCCCCCATGCATTTGGGCTAATAGTAATAGTAATACTAATAGTAATACTAATCGTGTTGCTGATAGTCATACTAAGCGTAATTTTAATAGTTGCTAATAATTACTCATAGTTACTGATAGCTCCTAATAGTATTTAGGTTTAGGGCTTCGACGGTCTCGGGTTAAGAGGGTAGCTCGCGAAATTGAAGGTGTCAGAGCACCCTTCCGTTACGGCTGATGAACACATCCTGCAATATCCATAGCAAGCAATCTACCCTAGCTCGGCTACTTCGGTTATTAGTAGCGTTGTGCAGGATTCTGCTAAACACCGTTGAAACCCCTGTGGGCACCTTTATCGCGCATATATGCCCCCCAACTTAGAGAAACACGTGTGAGGTTATCCCTAAACCCTAGACGCTGGTCCGTCGCCTTTGAGGGTTCGGGCGAGAGTTTGTTTTGCAAGTCGAGAACTTCGGGTTTCAAGGTCTGATAGGCTTTCGGTAGGGTTTTATCTGGCTTCATAGCGTAAACTCCCTGTTGCCGGCAATTCTGCCGTCCAAACACTGCAGCCAAAATCCTGAGCTCAAAGCCTAGCCTTAAATCCTGACGCTGATAATTCTGCTGTCCAAACCCTGAACCCTTATAACCCCTAGCTTTAACGGCCCTAAACCCTAAACCCCCGTCCCGGTTTTGTGGCTCGGAATCAGTTTTTTGCAAGTTCTGAAAGCTCCTCGGCGATCCGCGCTCTTTGACCATGACGGCCGCAGGCATCCACCCTGGTGCCCTTGTGGGTTCGTAGTTTAGGGTTTAGGGCTTAGGGTTTAGGGTTTAGTTTAGGTTTAGGGCTTAGAGTTTAGGTTCGTAGTTTATGATGAAAGGGCTCCAAGCATGGGATGAAGGTAGGTGGGGTAATCCCAAAACAAGAGTCCTCATCTAAGGGATCCTGAATCCTACCTACCTTCATCCCAGCTGATGAGGCCCCCAAAATTAGAGGTTGCAGGGCTTTGCTTTTGCTGTTACGGACTTCGCTTAGGTTTAGGATTGAGGGCACTCTGAGTGGAATTCCGTTGATGCTGCTCTTTGAAGAGCTTGGGCCCTAAACCCTAAACCCTAAACCATGGCAAGGCCAGAAGCCCTAAGCCATAGACCCTAAGCCGGAAATCGAATCCCGAAACAGCAACCCTAAACCCTAAACCCTGAACCCTGAACACTTAGCTCTAATCAGTAGTCTGAATCTTGATGAGAATGCTTCGGAGCTCCCCAAGACTAGGTATTAATTTTCGAGTTTGGGGTGCTTGGCTGCGTGATGGATCGGCTCCTACGATAAACGATAAACCCTGCATCCCTAACTCCTCATCATAACATCTAGCTCAATACAATCACCCTTTCAAGGCTAACGCATCTGCTATCCTAAACCCTAAACCCTAAACCCTAAAACCCTAAAACCCTAAACCCTAAAACCCTAAAACCCTAAAACCTAAAGCCCTAAACCCTAAACCCTAAAACCCTAAACCCTAAAACCCTAAACCCTAAACCCTACCAGGAACCTCCATCCCCAAAGAAGCAGCAATCGAACGCCTGAAACCCTCGTCAGATAGCTACGGACCACTATGGTATTTCAGGGACCCCCTTTGTTACGACCTAAACCCCAAACCCTAAGCGCCTTGTGGAACTTTCCTTGAAAACCGTGATTTCCTAAATCCATAAACCGCAAAAGGAACCCTAAACCCCTGAAGCCCTAGACCGGTGACCCCCGGACCCTAAACCCTAAACCGTAAACCCCTAAACCCGAAACCCTGGCAGTCGCCTGCTCTCCATCTCCTGCCCGCCCGGCGCGGCCTTTCGACTTCGACTACCGCTCGCCGGCCAAGGTGCGAGGATGATTCTTAACCAGGACCCTCCTTGTACCCTCAAATAGGGGTATATGGTCCCAAATAGTGGGTTTTTAGGGTCTAATAGAGGGTAGATGGAGGGTCTAGGACCTAGGAAGTGTTCGTTTCTACCCGGAGGATCACGGGACCTAGGAAGTAAGATTATCAGTAACTATCTTATGTCGAGCTATAATAAGTTATAAGTAATTATACCTGCAGTTTCCCTGAATGTATAACCCTGGTTACCAAGTCCCATGATCCTCCAAGCATCCTTGAAAGGCTTCAAATAGGGTACTGCCCCCCCCATACAGTAACAGTCTTTAACGGGGCTAATATATTCGCCTTACTAATTACCTATACTAGTTCGGGGGCTCTTTGTTATGATTATAGTATAATATACCCCCCAAAGCCCTATTCTAATTTTTAAGCCCCGGTTATTACTGCTACGGGCCTTATTTCTCCATAGTAGAAATCTTTTTCAACTGTTACTGGGTGGGGGAGCGCTCCAACTTTACAGGTGGATTACGGGTGCTCTAGAGTTCTATGAGGGCTTAGGGGCTTAGGGCCTCGGGTTTCAAGCTTCAGGTTTTCTTTTTTGCAGAGGTGTCAAAGGACTTTAGGGTGTTCTTTTCATGTGTTTCTGACTTTACATATTCTTCTTCTGTATTAACCAAGGATGGTTGCACTTTTGTAGTTTTCGAACCAATTTGGTGATGTTCACCTGGTTTCGAACCCAAATGCAGTGTATGTTTCTCAATATTCTTGCACACCCCCGTATCACAGAGTACAAATGACTCCAATTTCCTGTAGAGGGCTGGCCTTATAGCAATCCTGTTTCTATCGGCTGAGTAATGCTATGGTACACCTCCAACAGTCCATTCATCTGATAGGCAAGACCCATGTATAAAGCCCTAAATCGTATCTTGAGAACCCTGTAGAGCCGGTTCTTCAAAGCGCTACAGTTAGACTCCAAGGTACACCTTAAACCCCGACCCCCAACACCCCCTAAACCCTAGAAGGACGAAATCCTCGAAGGAACCCCTTAAATAAGGCTGCCCTTAAGCCCTAAACCCTAAAGCCCGTCCAAACCCTGAAGCGTGAACCCTAAACTTAAGCCCTAAACCCGAAAGCCAAAACCCCCGGACCTCAAACGGAAACCCTCAACCCTCCAACACTATAGACCCTAAGCCCTAAACCTTGAACCTTAGACCCTAAACTCTAAAACCTCAAGCCTATAGACCCTAAGCCCTAAACCTTGAACCAACAACCTTAAGCCCTGAACCCTAAACCTGTCCTACAATACTACCATACAATACCCTATAGACCCCGAAACCCTCAAACCTTAAACCTCAGGTTCCTGAGTAGTACCCTTTTGTCCTTTTTGTTTTTGAGTTTCCTTGCTAAACCGAATATCAGGAAAAAGGGTACTCTTATTATGGAGAGCGGCTGCCCAGATTGCTGGGGTCCACCGACCCCGAGCGGGGGTCACACTTTCATGACATGCATGCTTGGGACGCCTCGAGGAGTTTTGCTGTCAGACGTATTTGTCGTGGAAGATTCAGTCTGAGTCTGAGTCTGACGGTCTGCACTACAGTCTGCACTACATTGCTCTTCATATTGATTTCGAAGGACTCAGTTTTCCTGTTCATTCCCCCCACATCTCGGTGGGGATATACCGCTTCCGGAATGAGGAAGTAGCCTGGGAGGCGTATCACGAAACGGCTCTGGAGGTACAAAAGGCTAACACAGAGCCTATGCCTTGCGGTATTCGTGTCCAGCGCTACGGGGCTACTCAGGAATCTTAAACCCTCTAAACCCAAAGACCCCCAAACCCTAACCCCTAAACCCCAAAACCCCCAAAACCCCTAGACCCCTAAACGCCTAAACCCCTAAGCCCTTAAACCCTAAACCCAAAGATCCTCGGAGGTCGAGGATTCTCCGCTGCCCTGCGGCCCGGGCTGCAGTGACAAGCTCGAGGAGGCCCTGATAACTGTGGAGCTTCAATGATTAAGTTAGGGATTGGGGTTTAGTAGGGCTTTTTGGGTTTTTAGGGTTTTGGGTTTGGGGTTCAGGGATTTTAGGGTTTTACTTCGGAGCTTCAATGATTACTGTCGGGGTTTAGGGGTTTTTAAGGTTTCTAGGGGTTTTAGGGGTTTTAGGGTTTTTAGGGGTTTTAGGGTTTTTAGGGTTTTTTTTTAGGGTTTTCAGGGATTTTTGGGTTTTTAGGGGTTTTAGAGGTTTTAGGGTTTTGGGTTTGGGGTTTAGGGATTTTAGGGCTTTTATGGGTTTGGGTTTTTTAGGGTTTATGATACTATTCCTCAAGGTTCGCTACTCTAAGTATACTCAAGTATGCACGAATAGGCCTCGGATACTTTCAGGGTTCTTTTTAAGAGTTCTTTCAACGGTTCCTTTCGGGCTGCCATTGACGGTTCCTTCTTTGTACGGTTTAGTCAGGGTCTAGGGTAGCAGGTAACATGGAGCTTTGCAGGGGCTGTTAAAGGCATTGCTTCGTCCATGTATAGGGAGATGTTGTTGTAGGGACTAAAATGACAAAAGGCTCGCTTGTGGGGAGATTTCACAGGGTCATGTGAGCATGCACGAACTGCACGACTAATCGAGATGATGCTCATTCGCAACAGCCTGCCAACTCAGTAGCACCTGCATGAGCAGCAATACCAAGATGCTGACGGGGACAGCATTTGCACAGCATGTAGTCATGGGTAGTCGTCATCATCATCATCGTCATCCTTGTATCCTTTACCGTAAGCTCTAAACCCTAAGCCTTTACAGAAGTTAACTTGAGCATAGAATCGACATCGACCGCAGTGGAAGATCGCAGCCCCGAGAGGTTTGTGCGATGTCGCAGCTGAAAGTGGCTTCCTGGCGGAAGGACGCGGCGGGCTTATAGGACTTTCCAGTATACTACAGCATGTTATAGCCTTAATACGTTATAGTATATTTTAGTATACTATAGTACATTATAGTATTATCTACTTTGCTGTCCGGGCTCGAAGCCCAAGCATCAGGAAGGCTTTGAGTTTTGGGCTTAGCATCGAGGGTAATGTAGGCACCTGATTAAGAAACCCTGGTCCTAAAACCCCAACATAGTAGGACCCACATGAAGAGCCCCATTAAGGACCCAAGGTTTCTTAATGCGGTTACTGCATTACATCATCTTTATACAGTTTCGGCGAGCGTAGCATCTAGTAAGAGCTGCACGGGGTTTTCCGGCTTGCAGTTCTTAGGTGTGGCCCCAGGGTCCAAGTACTTGATAACCATCTACTCCCTGAGCACCAACCTACATCATAACACCAAGTACCTAATTATTGGATCGTTTGGGCTCTTCGGGTTAGGGTTGACAACTCATGTTGCAGCTGGTCTTCTGCAGATTTCACATTCCCAGTTTTCCGTGGATTCCTGTCGAGTGCTCCTCCAAAGGATCTAGTCACAAAGGACTGCATAGGGCCTGAAGAGAGACAGCAAGACGTATATAAAGAGGCCTTTGCAATCGATCTTATGCTTGCTTTGAGGTTGCAAGTTGCAAGCATGAAGGATTGGTGTGGAGGCGATACCACAGCGCTCAGTGCTCACCAACAAATTCTGTTAAGTGACTTGCGAGTGCCAAGAAGCGATAGCTGTCAAACCGTTGATTCCTAAACCCCAAACCAGTCAAACCATGTTCTCTTAAAGGAACCTCTTAAAAGGATGCCTTAAACTCTTAAAAGGATGCCTTAAAGGAGCCCTTAAAGGATCCCTCAAAGGAACCATTAAAGGATCCCTTAAAGGAGCCCGTAGGGGAGCCCCTATAGGTCCAAACCCCAAGACGGTGGCCAGCTCCCACAAAGTCCGAGGCGACCCGGATCCTTCAAACCCTTCCTTTAAGAATAAGAGTCGGGCTCCTTTAAAGGTTCCTCTACATATATGATTCGAAAGGGGCTTCTATAAGAACTACCTGGACCCCAAATAACCTACCTTTTTAAGGGTCCAGGTAAACCCTATGAAACCCCCCTTGTTGAAGCACGCACAAAGTTGAAGGAACCTTGGATTTTCCGAAGAAAAGAAGTAAGCCCTAAACCCATAAACCCTCAACTCTAGGACCGTAAAACTCATAACCCCCAAAACCTACAACCCTAAATCTAGCTTAAACCCACAGCCCATAGCTCTAAACCCATACCCCAGAACCTAAACCCATAACCCATAACGTAAACCCATATCCCGATCCTTCGAAGCCGACAAGTAACCCTAAACCCTAAACCCCTAAATCCTAAACCCTTAAACCCCAAACCCTAAACCCCTAAACCCCAGACCCTAAACTCCTAAACCCTAAACCCCTAAACAAACCCCTAAACCCCTAAAACCCGAACCCTGAAGTCAGAGGAGCGGAGCTCTGCGATCTCCGTGGTGGCCCAGAAAGGCCTGCAGGCCAGGCAGACCCCGAAACACCCGAAGCCACGAAGAATTCCAAAGTAATGGGATATGGGCTTAGATTATGGGGTATGGGTTTAGGGCTATATTTAGGGTTTGACTCATTATTGGCTAGGGGTTTAGAGTTATGGGTTATGGGTTTAGGGTTCAGAAATCCCTAGCAATTCTAAAACCCTTGTTATGGGTTTAGGGGTTAGGGCTCAACAGCCGGTAGACCCTAAAGCCCTAAAGTTAGATTTTTTTCACGGGTTTTAGACTCGTTTTTTTTGGGGTCGGGGGGGGGGGGGGGNGCGGGGGGTGCAGCGTGGGTGGCTGTGGGGTGTATGGGGTTTGCTGGGGTATGTGGAAAGGCCTTTGCAGGTTGTGTCGGGTCCCGATCAGACTTGGGTCGGGTTCTTCAGATTGAAGTTCGCGGTTTCCTTGTAGGCATGAGCTATATCCGAGTCGATCCCTATTTTTGGGGTTTAGGGTTTCGTAGCCCCTAAGCCCTGAAGCCCTGAGGGGGATGAGTTATATCTGAGGCTATCTTGGGGTTTCTAGGCGTTTCGGCTGTCAGGTGCGTGATTGCACGTTGCAAGTGTTTTTATTTGAGGTCACCTAGGACCACACCGCCTATCCTAAAAGGATAGGATGGCCGATCGCAGCATCATGGAGGA